>JAIUZE010066671.1:0-18010 GCA_022085475.1 Heliosperma pusillum | reverse complement strand
CTCTTAGGCAACGGAATACGCTCACTAGGGCTTACATCTCACCGTTAGCGGTATAAGTTTGATAAGATTGAGACTCGACAAACAAACCATGCCAAGTCATGCAATGATCATGAATAATCAATCATGTAATCATGCATCTAAATACAACAACACAAAGACGACATCTCTCACGGTAAATGAAACGCACTAGCACCGTGTACATGACAAGTATGATTAAAAGGCATCCACGAGATAAACATTTCCCTGAACGCATACACGATCACATTTCGTATATGTGGACTAATATCCTCCGGTAGGACGACGATACAAAATACCCGGTCCTAGTCTAAATATGGCCAGAATCCCGAAATCACATTTTCCGGTTCAACATGCGATAAACGTTTCGCATCGAAGACTCGGTCAATCATAGACGCCGAGTACCCCAAATTTGGTAGATACAATTCACGAAAGAGTCGGAAAAGAGCACAAGCCTCATAACAAGCGGTACGCTACATGCAAATAACACCACCTCGCAAGTACACAATATTTGACGGCCGGGCGATCAACGCAATGCGTTCGCCTCCCAACAACGTTGTCGTATGCCCACTAACACATGCAATTAAGCAGTAGGATACCTCCCTGTTCCGACATTTCAGCCTTACGAACGTGGAGGTAGCCAAGGAAATGAGAGTACAAAGCACATAACAAAATAGTGCTCAAACCGTAACATTTGTAAAAACCGACTCAAAGTGGGACATACCAAAAACCGTCACAAAACATGTGATACAAGCGAATGAAATATCATATATCCAAAACATGAATATTATAAGTCACTACGTAAAATTATACGATAAACGAATCATGCGAACTATTATAAATTACGAGTTTTAGAAATTATAAGAAAAATACACAGCCGTGTTGCCGGCCGGTCAGAGGACCGGCGGCCGGTACCCCGGCTCGCGCTTCGACAATAATACAAAAATCACAAAGAAAAGGGCAGTGTGTTCCAGGCCGGTCAGGGGGCCGGCGGCCGGGCACCCGGCCGGGAGCATCACTACACAAACATTTCAAGTTCACTACTGATGTGTTCCCAGCCGGTGGGCAGACCGGCGGCCGTTTAAACCCGGCTGGGAACCCCAGTTCATCCGTGAGCTTTCTAAACACATTCAATCCTTTTCAATTCTCATAATTAACTTCTAATAACTATCAACAATCAATATTCATCATCAACAATCATCAACTAACAACAATCATCATCAATAACATAAAACCTAAGCTTTCTAATCGTATTCTAAATACGAATTCTAACATAGAAGCATGCAAAACACGTAAATGATATCGAGTAACCCTTCACCGTTACCTTTATGCGTCTTTACTCCGCGTCAAGGTCCTCTTCAATCAAGAAATAGTCTTTGTCGGGATCTTGAAGGTCACCACCTACAAATAGTTAATAAAAGATGAATTTACTTCACCTTGAGAAAGACGGAAAGTTTGAAAAGCGAGAAAGACGGTAATTTTATTATCAATACGGATACAGGAAGATAAGAGGGGAAGAATGAGACGAACTTACGTGAATTTGAGCGAGAATTGAGCGAGATATGAAGATTCACTTTTACTCTTATTCACTAGATGGAGCCGGCCCAAAGGCATAGGGAAAGGTAAGCATGCTTCCCCTTTTACTCTTACCCAAAACTAGAGTAGGTCTAGATGTAATTAGGTGAATCATTGTGTTTTTATAGCAATAAAACAATAAACAATTGTCACCCTAATATTACCTACCCAACCGGCCCCATTAGCATAAAATGGGTGTCCATTTTATTTTGTAATTTGTCATTTGTCACAAATGTGACATGTGACATGTAACATGTAATTTAGCTTATAAATATGCATTTAACTAATTTAAATGCAATTTCATAACAAATAAATTAGACTTAAAATTTTAAGTCACATTTTATAATTACATGTAAATAAAATGGGTCATCTCATATTTGGTTAATATAATCTACAACAATTTGTAATTATAATCAACCAATTTAGCTTATCTCAAATGTTTCATAAACATAATACATTCTTAGTAATATAACAATTAAATTACTAAAATGAATCTTATTTAATCATATTACAATAAGATATAATTCTCACTTTAAACCTGTTCAAATTAAGGGATTAATTAATCTGTATCGCTATACAATTAATTAACGTACATGATTAGCGGATTGTCCTTTAGGTGTGACCTCAAGGGATCAACTGATCACCACCGTCATACGACAGTGACGTCAATCTCATTTGAGCCAATCGTTACCGATTTATGTTGACCAGTTGAATATAATATTCATCATCCCTTTGTATTCTTATTCTTGAGATTTAATTATAAGATCACACTATTGTTGAGAACACTTACTCCAACAATCTCCCACTTGTCCAAGACAAGTGTGTGTCACCAATTCTCTTGTCCAATTACAATCTCCCACTCAATGCAAGGTGTCTTGCAGGTCGTACTTGCATTTGATCATATCAAGAGTGGTTTCCTCGATCTGGAGAGTAACTGTCTGACCAGAATTATCTACCAAAGATACCTTCCGAGCGTGGCCACGCATTTTCAGCTTACTCCTCCTCGAGTGGCCTTGAGATTTAAAACAACCCTGAGAAGGGGTGGACAATTCCTATCGCACTATTCCCTTCGAATAGCCACAGCTCATCATGTACCAAAAGATGCTCATTTGACCCCAGTTACGAAGGTCGTAGAGAATAAATCAAAGTCACTCTGAAACAGTCTTTAGTCAAAGAATTGACTCAAAAAGAATACTAGTAGCTCTTTGTGGGAAAATATCCGTATATTTCACCTCTAAATTTCAGGATTATAAAAAAATTATAAGATACGAACTAACGAGTCATATATGAAAATAACAATATAAATAAGAGATAAAAATCAACCTTTGATCCTTGCAAATTGGCTTAAGAACAATATCAAAAGTATGATATCTCCTACTAGTTGCACCCAAAATGCTCCTTGATATGCCTTAATCGTGCTAGAACGATTATACAAAATTACCGCTAATTTTATGTGAGGTTTGATGATAGATCTAGAGAGAAAAATTGAGAGAAAATCACCCTAGTTCTTTGTGATTGTGCCGTCACTTTTTTTCACCAAAACCCTAGGTATATTTTTCTTTCTTATTCTCTCTTAATCATACTCTTTAGGTTTTCCTAAAATAAGAAATTGCAATTAGGATCCTTTCCAAACCGATTTGGACCGAGTGGATATATCCATTTATTGCTTCATATTTTTTCGGTCACACCTAGTAAATAACATCCATTATATTATTATAATTATCGTCACTAATATCGTCATCTTATTAATAAGTCCACTCAACCTTTTGCAGTCGATTTATTAATACATGTCTGATAACATTTACAATAATTATTACGAGTAATACATTTGCTTAATTAAATATAACGGTTTATATTTAATCACGAATTAATTGATTAGTTCGTTTAAGCTAACATTATTTACATTAATTAAATATAACAGTTTATATTCAATTTACGAATTAACAGTTTAATCCGTCTATCATCATCATTTTTGACTAACCTTTTAGTCAAATACATCGACCAACCTTTTAGTCGTATAAGGCATCAATATGACTATATTATTCATATAATCACATCTCTCAGACATATCCTATAGGTGTGACTTATAGGGACCAGTTGATCACCGCCATAATAAAATGACAATAACGTCAAACTTCTAGCGAGCCAACCGTTATTGATAAACGTTAATCAACTAATTATTATACAAAGTATACCCTGTGAACCTACAGAGATTTATTTATGTTATTGCACTAACTTTGGAGGACACTGGCTCCAACAATCTCCCACTTGTCCGTACAAGTGTATGTGCGATAACCGATTCTCATATCCATAATAAATTTCTCCCACTCAATGTAAACCAATTTGCAAAGTCCGTATTCACAAAGGTCGTAGTTTACAAGTGATCAGTATCAAGAGTGGTTTCCTCGACTAGAGAGTAACTTAACTGATAAATGAATCTTTATTCGAGCATGGCCATGCATTTCAGTTACAACTCCTCGAGTGGCCCTGATAAATAACATAACCTGATAAAGGTTGGATATTTTCTTCAACTCGAATCTTGCAGATACAAGCGTAGTATGAAATGACCCAGTAAAAATCTACTTAGCCTCCTGTTACGGTCGACCATGAGAAAGAAAGCAAAGTCACCCAAAACCTGCCTTAATCTCAAGAGACAGTCGATAGTCAAAAGAATCGACTCTAGGAACACTATGGACGTCCTATCCACGACCTGGCACCTAATATTCTGAAACATTTAGAACTCCATAACGTTGTCACGAAATTTGTATTGCGAGGTATCATTATAACTCGCATATGTGATCGATCAGTCAACTGTTTGACTTATGGCTCGTTGAACCCACCATCAATCGACTTCACGGAATAATTGCCTGAGTTATCAGCTCACGTAGGCGATTACGGACCAAAACAAATATAATGTAATTCAGTTCACTTTGTGGTGTTCAATGTTGTCAGTACAAGCCACATGAAAAACAAAATATAAAACAAAACGATGATTTCATAGATAGTTTTATGAAAAAGATACAGGTGTCTAATCCATATAAAACAACTAATACAACTCAGGAACACGTTTGATTCCCATAGAAATAACGTGCCCTTCATGCTTATCATATCTCAATGTTTTAGTGAGAGGATCTGCAACGTTATCATCCGTAGCAATCTTGTCTATCACTATCTCTCTTTGCTCCACGTTATCTCGGATCATGTGAGCCTTCGATGTACATGCCTAGACCTGTTGCTGGACTTAGGCTCCTTAGCCTGGAAGATGGCACCACTATTATCACAATAGATGTGATCGGGTCATCCGAACTAGGAACTACAATTAGTCCCTTGTAAAGAAATGACGCATCCATATAGCTTCCTTCGCAGCCTCTGAAGCAGCATAGTACTCGGACTCAGTCGTAGAATCTGCTATAACACTTTGTTTGGAGCTTTTCCAGCTGACCGCAGCGCCATTAAGAGTAAAAACGAATCCAGACTGAGATTTCGAGTCATCTCGATCCGTTTGGAAGCTAGCATCTGCGTAACCGATTGCGCATAGCTCAGTGTCACCTCCATAAGTCAATACCCAATCCTTAGTCCTCCGTAGGTACTTAAGGATATTCTTAACAGCCATCCATTGTGTTTCACCTGGATTGCCTTGGTACAGACTCGTCATACTCAATGCATATGCCACGTCTGGACGTGTGCATATCATGGCATACATGATCGATCCTATAGCTGATGCATAAGGAACCCGACTCATGCGCTCGACCTCTTCCGATGTCTTTGGTGCCTGAGCTTTACTCAACTGCATCCCATAAATCATTGGAAGGTTCCCCTTCTTGGTGTTGGTCATGCTGAACCTCTCAAGAATATTATCTATATAAGACTCCTGACTGAGGGATAACATCCATCGTGATCTATCTCTGTAGATACGGATCCCCAAAATTCTTTGTGCCTCGCCCAGATCTTTCATCTGGAAGTGGTTCTTTAACCAAACTTTTACCGAAGTTAAGAGAGGTATGTCATTCCCAATCAAGAGTATGTCGTCAACATACAATATTAGGAAGACAATCTTGCTCCCACTCGACTTGATATATAAGTATGGTTCCTCGACCGATCGAGTAAATCCATTCTCTTTTATCACCGGGTCGAAACGATGATTCCAACTCCGAGAAGCCTGCTTAAGTCCATAGATGGAACGCTTAAGCTTGCATACCTTCTTAGGATTTTTAGAGTCAATGAAACCTTCGGGTTGTACCATGTACAACTCCTCCTCCAAATAACCGTTTAAGAAGGCAGTTTTCACGTCCATCTGCCAAATTTCATAGTCATGAAAAGCGGCAATCGCTAAGATTATCTGAATGGAACCAGCATGACTACGGGTGCAAAAATTTCATTATAATGCAATCCCCCTACGGAATGCTTTATCTTGTAAATCCATTTGCACTGAAGAGGCCGAACCTTATCAGGCAAATCAACCAGATCCCATACGTCATTCTCATACATAGAGTCCATCTCGGATTGCATGGCCTCAAGCCATAGCTTTGAGTCGGAACAGGTCATGGCTCCTTTATAGGTAGCGGGTTCGTTAATCTCTAGGAGTAAAACGTCATCTCTCTCATTCGCCTCGACCATACCAATGTATCTGTCTGGAGGAATAGAGTGTCTACCCGACCTCCTAGGTTCCAAAGGAATATTGACCGCAGCCGATGATGAAGGAACGGTTTCCTCCATTGATTGCTCGGTTGTTGGTTCTTGAATCTCCGACAGATCGAAGGTTCCATTACTTGTTCTATTCTCGAGAAACTCTTTCTCTAAGAACGTCGCACTAGCCGCAACAAAAACTCGATGTTCGGTAGGCGAGTAAAAGTAATGACCAAACATCCCTTTTGGATAACCAATAAAGTATGTCTTGACCGATCGTGGGCCGAGCTTATCGTCAGGTCTCCAATTGACATAAGCCTCGCAGCCCCAAACCCGAATAAAGGACAAGTTAGGGACCGTTCCCTTCCATAATTCAAATGGAGTCTTGTCTACAGCTTTAGACGGACTTCGGTTAAGTATTAAAGCAGCTGACAAAAGAGCATAACCCCACAATGAGTCAGGTACAACCGTGTGACTCATCATGGATCGAACCATATCAAGTAATATTCGATTTCTCCGTTCGGACACACCATTCAATTGTGGTTGTTCCAGGTGGAGTTAACTGTAGTACAATACCACAGTCTTTAAGGTGTTGATCAAACTCATTCGAAAGATATTCGACACCACGATCTGAACGTAGTGCTTTAATCTTTCTATCCAGCTGGTTCTCAACCTTATTCTGGAATTCCTTGAACTTTTCAAAGGACTCACTTTTATGCTTCATTAAGTAGACATATCCATATCTACTCAAATCGTTCGTGAAAGTGATAAAATATCTATAGCCATCTCTAGCGTTGATTGACATAGGTCCACACACATCAGTATGTATGAGTCCTAATAGGTCAGCAGCGCGCATTCCAACCCCTTTGAAGGAAATTCGAGTCATTTTGCCTATGAGACATGATTCACACGTGCCAAAAGATTCATAGTCAAATGGGGGGATAGTCCCATTGTCAATGAGCTTCTTCACGCATTTTTCATTTATGTGTCCTATACGGCAATGCCATAGATAGATTTGATCTTTGTCACCAACCTTTGCTTTCTTACTACTCACATACATTATATCTGTGGTTTGATCTAAAACATAAATCCCATTCATGGAAACTGCTTTACCATAAATCATTTCGTTTAAAGAGAAAATACAGCTATTATCCTTTATTACGAACGAAAAACCGTCCTTATCAAGTACGGAAACAGAAATAATGTTTTTAGATAAACTGGGTACATAGTAACAGTTAGTCAGAAATAACTCAAATCCACTCGGATGTTGGATTACATATGTTCCCACTTAAACGACAGCTACTCTTGCTCCATTCCTCACTTGCAGGAACACATCACCCCTTGCGAGAGTTGTGAAGTTTCTTAGGCCGTGCAAATGATTACACAGATGAGAACCACAACCAGTATCTAATACCCAAGTTCCGAAACTTACACGGTTAATCTCAATCATATGATAAAAAGAAGAAGACATACCAACAGGAGAGACGCGGCCTGCTTTTATGTCCTCACGGTACACGGGGCAGTTCCTCCTCCAATGCCCAAGCTTGTGGCAATGGTGGCCTGCTTTTTGAATTTCGGCTTCCCTACCGCTAGGTTGGCCTGAGCCTTGCCCTTACCTTTGCCCTTGTTTGCAACCATGAGAACGTCCATTTTCAGACTCCCACTCAATTTCAGATCACTCTCGGTCTGTACGAGAAGTGAGTGGAGCTGATGAAGACTCTTCTTCATATCATTCATATAGTAATTTGCCCTGGAAAGGGCAAAACCATCATGAAGTGAATGGAGAACGCGGTCAATGACGATCTTCTCATCGATTTTGCAACCAAGTGCCTCCAGTTTCTCGACATTCTCAATCATATCAAGAATGTGTGGGCTAACCGCTTGGCCCTTCTGGAGTTTCGCCTCAAAGAAGCGACAGGTATGCTCATAGCTAACGATCCTCGGAGCTTTCGAGAACTCGTTAGAGAGCGTGGTGAAAATCTTATTCGCACCATGGGCAATGAATCGCCTTTGCAAATTTGATTCCATTGAAAAGATGAGTACGTTCTTTATCGCACCCGCCTCCATCATGAAATCACTATAAGCAAGTGATTCATTGGCTCCTGCATTGGGGCCTGGGTTGGGCGGTAGTGGCTCAGTCAAGTACTTGAGCTTACCGTCAGCAATGGCAGCATTCCGTAATGCCGCCTCCCAGTCCGCAAAGTTGGACCCGTTATTCTTCAGTCGCGTTGACTGATTCATAGTGTCCATGAAAATCTTAAGCCAGGACTCACGTCCGAGCGTGGCACTTGGCATTGGGTCATCAGTATGGCCAGCCATTTGTTATTAGCAGTTATATCTGTATATAACGAATTCAAAAACTGTGAAAAAGAAAATAAATATGATAAGTATTCATCGTTTTAATTTTGAGTCTAATGAAAAACTGTTTAATGCGATGACTCGTGCATTTATACAATTGACCTCCCTCAAGAATTATATAAATGATCCCAAGACTCAATTTCTGTAAATTGATAAGCCAACCTCTTGGCTAATTCTACTTTTAGAATTCCTGGTCGATAAATTTCTGTAAATTCTATCTTTAGTCCATCATAATCACGAGATATTACTCGTACTATAATGTTGAGATAAAAATAGGTCAACACTCACTACTTACCCAACGTAGAAGGGGTCATATTATGACTTCCGACGAAGAAGGGGTTCATAGTAGTTTTCCCTATAAAGACTAGTCTCAATTTTAGTTATAGGGGAAGGTCCCATCATCTTAACTTTAATTCATTTTAAGTGAACGAATGTCTAGCAACTCGAGAATGATTTAAACTAAGGTGATGGCCCTAAAAGCGAGTGACATCTGTATGTCCATGATTAAATATTCAAACTATATGAATCATTTTTCATGCATTTTAGGTGGTTTGGTTTAGGCGGAATATGATGCAATTATCTATCATGTGAAAGAGAACGAAAGCGAGAAAATACGTAAACTATTACAATGGTCCTAGTGTGGCCTATCTACCAAAATGAACAGTAAATACAAGTTTGGAATCCATCCTTATGGACCCGAGAAGCTTGACTTGATGTTCCATCTTGGTCCATGTAGCGGGAGTGAGCATCTGATCTCCGTCTCTAGTCTTCTTAAAATTACATTTCAAAAATTACAAAAGTAAACCTATTTACATTCTAATTCCCAAAACATAATTAAAAGGATAAAAAGATACGAGATCTCAAAAATACATCCAAACCATGTTTCCATCATTACGAAAACATGATTAACTAAGGCCACACTAGGTATTACATTTTAAACCAATTGCAAAAATACGTAAATAAAATCATTCATTCATTCAAACAACATAAATAAAATGCATCAACTAAATAAATTATTCATTCAAGACATAATTCCGTAATTATGTAGAGTAATTTATCCAAACCACCTTTTAAACTGATTAAATTATGTGATTATTCCGTAATAAGTCACAAAATTCGTATCAAACAAATCCAACTTTAACATTATTTTAAACCGCTTTAAAATAATTAGGTATCATATAATTGTGAACCGATTCACAACAAACGAAAAAAAAAATTATATTTTTTTTTTTCGGTACGGGTACTGTTCTTAGCCAGGAAAAACAAAAAAAAAAAAAAATTCTCGAAAAAAGCAGCAGCAGCCGCACAAAACAGCAGCAAATTTTTTTTTTTTTTTCCGGTACGGGTACTGTTCACAGCCAGGAAAAACAAAATTTTTTTTTTTTTTTTTCTCGAAAACAGCAGCAGCAGCCGCACAAAACAGCACAAATTTTTTTTTTTTTTTTCGTTCGTTTTTTTTCGGTTCAATTAACACAAAAAAAAACTTTGATGAATAGAAATCGTTTATGGTTGCTATTAGAACAAGATTAGCATATTAATTAATGAAACAAGATCAATCGTATATGCTAAAAACTATATAGCAAAAAAACAAATTTTTAATCTCATCAACAAAACGAATCCATTTACGTTTTAATTTAATCTTTATTAAATCAAACATCTACAAATTTTTTCATATGATTATTCTAACCGATTAAAACACCAATATGAAAAATCAAATGGAACAAGAACAACCAAAATCGAAGGCGGAAAAAAAATTTAAACCACACGGCACACACGAAAAAAAAAAAACAGTCCGTGTAAAAAAATTATTTTCGACGCAAAACAAGATGCAAAATCCATAATATGAAATTCATAAAATATAATTTTGTAGCCTTATGCTCTGATACCACTTGTGGGAAAATATCCGTATATTTCTCCTCTAAATTTCAGGATTATAACAAAATTATAAGATACGAAATAACGAGTCATATATGAAAATAACAATATGAATAAGAGATAAAAATCAACCTTTGGTCCTTGCAAATTGGAGTAAATGTCCTCAACAATAGTGCGATCACATAATTAAATCTCAATAATAAGAATACAAAGGGATGATGAATATTATAGTCAACTGGTCAACATAAATCGGTAACGATTGGCTCAATTGAGTTTGACGTTACTGTCGTATGACGGTGGTGATCAGTTGATCCCTTGAGGTCACACCTAAAGGACAATCCCCTAATCATGTACATTAATTAATTGTATAGTGATACAGATTAATTAATCCCTTAAATTGAACCAAGTTTAAATTGTAAGTGAGAAATATATCTTATTGTAATATGATTAAATAAGATTCTTTTAGTAATTTAATTGTTATATTACTAAGAATGCATTATGTTTATGAAACATTTGAGATAAGTTAATTTGGTTAATTATAATTACAAATTGTTGTAGATTATTTTAACCAAATATGAGAGGACCCATTTTATTTACATGTAATTATAAAATGTGACTTAAATTGTTAAGTCTAATTTATTTGTTATGAAATTGCATTTAAATTTGTTAAATGTACATTTATAAGCCTAATTACATGTTACATGTCACATGTCACACTTGTGACAAATGACAAATTGCAAAAATAAAATGGACACCCATTTTATATGGGTGCACCGGTTTTGATGGTGATGATGGGTAGGTTTTTAGTTTGTAATTTTATTCTAATTGAGAATTAGAACAAATGATTACTACAATGACCCATACACTCAACCTAACATTGTTAAGACAATGTGAAAATGACAACACCCCACCCATGTGGGTGTGTGTGTGACCGGCTATAGCAAGCCATTATAGGGCTTGTTTTTCTCTTATATATTCCATACACTATCTCACAAAATCATTCATGCAAGTATCTTTACTTCTCTCTACATTCTCACACTAAAAGAAAGCTTAAGAAGCATCACATTTCTAGTGTTCATTTACTAATAATATTACTAAGTGTAGTAATTAGATTATTAGTTATTTAAGGGATCTACTATTTTATACTAGTGTAGTATTTTAAATAGTGATTAAAGGGGTAGTCTTGGGTGCAACTAATTGGAGTGTTCTAACACTTAGAACTTGGAATTCATCCTCATCTTACTAGCTCAAGATCAATATTTGAAAGGAGTTCAAATATTGTGCCCATTTCCATATAATCAATGTAAGAAATGGTTCTTTCCTTTATATTTTGTTATGCATGCATAAGATTTATTTAGTTTAAGAGTAAACTAAATGTATTATGATATTAGAAGTGTCTAATATCGAGTTTAAGAAACTTACAAGCGGTATCAAGAGCCAAGGTTGTTGCATGCATAATCGATTTATAGTTTTTTCGAGTTATGGTAACTTAAAGAAAACTAGTAATTTGTGTTTTATAAGATAAAATCACAAAGTTATTTGCATGTCAATATATTCTGGTCCTAATATGATTTTAGGTCATTTTGATGATTTATGGAAATTTTTAGTGCTCAAATATGATTTTTAGTGTTTTTATCACATTTTAATGAGTAAAATGATGTTTAAAATGCTAAAAATAGTTAGACTTATCTTCTGACCTTGAAATTTTTACACAATATCACACATGCATATTACTTACTGCATGCAAAATTTCGTGTGAAGTGGACATATTTCGTGTGATTTATGATTTTTATATGATAAAATGAAATAAATAAAGGTCAAATGGTTAAAAATACTTCCGCTTTGAATCTGACAATGAATTTTTAGTATGTTGTCACATGCATGTTTTCCTGTCAGACTGGAAAATTTCAGACTGATATGATTTGTCTAGCATGATTTATGGATTTTTAATGTAAAAATGGCATAAATAGTGACTAATTTAGCTAATATACTTCGATTTGAATCTGATGATGAAATTTTCGTATGTTGTCACATGCATGTGTTCCTGTAAGACTGGAAAATTTCAGACTAATGTGATTTGTCTTGCATGATTTATGAATTTTTAATGTAAAAATGGCATAAATAGTGACTAATTAAACATATATAGCTAAAATATTATTCATGTCAAGAGAAAATTGTTCCTGGTTGCATAAATGTCCCAAATTTCAGATCTAAAGTTGAAAATTTAATATGATTAATGTTTGCATGCTTTATGTATTTTATTTGATAAAACCGATAAAGCGCAACCATTTTTCTCTAAACCGATTCGAAATTTTTAAACCATGATTTTTGACATTATGAGTGTCATGGAAATGTTCCAGAATGTACAAAAATTTTAAATTCGAATTTTGAAATTATTGTAATTAAATTTGGATTTATTTGATTAAAATATGATTTTAAAAGTCTAATATGAGCAATTATATAACAACAAGTTGAATTATTGTCAAAAATTGAGTGATGACTAATTTTTGAAGCCTAAATGAGTTGGGATAATTAACTTGGACTTAAATATGATTTAAGTATTGTTTGGTGATTTTAAAGTGTTATTATCACGCATTTCCATAAAACCGGGTTATATTCGATATAAACCGTTAATAGAGCGATTTGGAATTTAACATGAGCATGTTTTATACATATTATAATGCTGCATTTTATTTATGAATGTCATATTTTCAATTTATGAATGTCATATTTTGGTTTATGTAATTTGGAATTATGTAAGTTTTCCTTGTATGGCCTTAGTTTTAATTGATATTGCCCGAAATGTAAGGGAATATTGATTCGGTTGTAATTTAATGTGATCTCGAATCACTTTTATTGTATTATTTTATTTAACAAATGTATAATAGGAAATTATTGTAATTTTATTATATATTTTGTAACTAATTGTAAAACCGGAGTTTCCCAAAGACGGTGCCATTCGAAAAGGAGTTCCGAGAGAGAGACGGTGACCTTGGGAGGCGTGCTTATGAAGTTCAAGGGACCAAAGGAGTTGGTTTCCGAACTTGTAATAGATTATATGATGTTCTATTCTAGGAAAGGCCATACTAGGAGTTTTATTTTTATGCTTGCATTTTTATTTAATATGTTTGCATGCATTGCCAAATCGCCATAACATGACATGCATATTTATCGAGTATTCGACCATGTCAATTAAAATAATTGTTAATTCATCGATTTAGTTCACTTTAACATGATAGATTATAAATTGACAAGACCTCTCATAATAAATAATTGAGATCAAGCCTTACCAAATGTTAGAACCAATGAATCCTAATTTCGCAAGGAAGTAGGCTCGGCTCACCGGGGTGCTTAACTTGTTACGTTGGGTAAGTGGGGTAATAAATGTTATTATTTCGAAATTTGGATTGAGCTCAACGGAAGTATTCGCGACCGTAGCCGCATGTGTTCCGGGCTAAAGATAAATATTAATGTAATATTATCGACCGAGAGTTCTAATGTAGAATCGATTAAAGAGTTAATCCACTGAATTATGTTAATGAGGGATGAATCGGCTTACCGTGCCCAAATTGATATGAATTTGGATCTCGAAATCATTTATAATTGTTGGGTAGAGGTCACTATTTAAATGTTAAAACTTGTTTCAAATGTTTACAAGTATTTAAAATGATAAATGTTGACATTTCCTTTATGTCTTTAAAAATTGTAGTCATAATTGTTTATTCGCAATGGCAAATGCTAATTCATCCACCACCACCTATGCTCCAACTCTCACGAATGTCTCATGGCTTCGATCCTTCATGGATCGATGCAAGTTAGAAAAGAATGGCGCTAATTTTACCAATTGGGATTTGCAACTCCGCTTGGCCGCGGCGGGTGACGACCGGTTTCGTTACCTTGCCAAGGCCTCTCCCACCACACCTAACAAAAGGTCAACCGCCACGCAACGCGAGCCTATGAGGCTAGCCACAAAGAGTCCGCCGTGATCAAAAACGTTTTGATCTTCTCGTTGGAAGCCAATGTCCAAAGAAGTGACATAAGATGAGCACGGCCTATGAGATCTATGCCTAGCTTGTGATCATGTTTTTCACAAGCTCCTAGGATCTTACAATATAAGACGGTTTCCACATTATTCGACATGAACCAAAAAAAGGAGGGCCAAAAGTTAGCCCTCATGTACTCAAATTGATTGAGCATGTCGAGACTCTTAAATTGCAAGGGGTGACCATTCCCGAACAACTCGTTATCGACCAAGTCTAACATTCCTTGGGGAAAATAAAAGCATATGTGAAGTTTAGGGTAAATTACAATATGCATAACATGAGAAACCTTTCTTCATGAATTGCACAAGATGCTTGTGCAAGCTGAGAGAGACATGAGACTAAATGTTAGCACCTCCAAGGATATAAAATAGTAAGGGGAAGTTCAAGAAAGGTGGTAGTAAAGGGAAGATGCCCTCCACTTTCAAAGGAAAGGGTAAAGCTATTGAGAATAGCCCTCTCATGCCCATTATTGTAATGGCATAGGGCATTGGAAGAGGAATTGCACTAAATATCTAGGAGATATCAAAACTGGAAAGATGTTTCAGTTGGTAATTTATCCCTTTTTCGTTTATGTAATGATCTCAACTTTGGTATAAGATACAAGTTGTGATTCTTACCCTATTTAATTGTAATTAGGGCATCCTAGCAAGGATAAAGGCAAGGACAAGCAAGCCTAAGAAAGCTCTTCAAGGGAAGCTAAGGTAGCTACCCATGATTGAAGACCTATGGAAGCTTTGTCTCATTTTGAATTGTCAAAATTTTGGGATGTATTTTGAGATATTATTTATAGAACTTTTATAATTTCCTTGTTTGACATGGAAATTTGTTCAATTCCTTTTATTAACATTGGTTGTAATTGGATTTAGTGACTTGGTTCTCAACCCAAGTCATTCGGTTTGTTGAAAATTTTTAGTTCTAAAAACTTGTCATCATACTATACTTGCACAAATAACATAAATTGTATCGACTAAAATTGATCATATTAACATTATGATGATGGGATCATTATAATAAAAAGGTTAAGAATTCGATTCTCACTTTGAAAGATCAATTGCTAAGTCAAAATTGAGTTATTGAACTCAAAGTAGGGAGTCTACCAAAACAATTGGCCATACCACTTATAAAGAAAGTAAATGACATGAATATGAGTTCACCTCTTTAGCTCTTATAGAACTAGTCTATGTTGAAGCTAAGATTCGATGTCTTTACAAAGAAGTCTTTAGTAGATCACTTAAGGTCATGTTGTGATGCTTCTACCTAACTTACGAGTATGAGTACAAAATTGTTTGTGGCTCATAAGGCTATCTTTTAAGAAAATAGTTGTATTTTTCTAACGATAGAGTGGGAGAAAATAAGCCACAACGAAAAACTAGTTAGGAACTAGTGAGAAAACCAAAAGAAAGTGTTCTTAGGTTAAACTCAAGACTAGTGAGGAGACCAAAAGAAAGCGTTCTTAGGTGAATCCTTAGACTAGTGACGAGACCAAAAGAAATTGTTCTAGATATAATAAGATTATGATCTATGAAGTGGAAGTACCTAGAAATTTTGAATTTCGATTTTCTAAAAGAGACTTTTGAAACTATATGGAATCTATGCAAAGGAAATGTTTTATTTGGAATTGTCCAATTCTAGTTGCATGGATAGACATGTAGATGTCTACAAAAGCTAAGTTAATGTTTAACTATGCTTAGATCCAAATCATCAATGAAATACCTCATAATAGGTGTGTACAAGATACACATCAAAACCACATGTCCAAATAAGGATTTGGAATAGGATGTGTACGTGACACAAGCCTATTGTATGTATCTACCTAGAGGTTATGATGATCTTTTCTATTATAAGATATAAGAAGAGTTTCACTCGAATTGTCGAAAAGTCATGTATAGACATAAAATTCAGTGGGAGTTAAAGTCATGTAAAGACATGAAATTCAGTAGGAGTTAAAGTCATGTATAGACATGAAGTTAAGTGGGAGTTTAAGTCATCATGTAAAGACATGAAGTTCAGTGGGAGAAATTGTTTTCCACGTGAATGACGTATCACTCATTGTGACTAACGTATTCGTGTTACCTTTTGAAAGGAGTGGTTGGATTTTAATGTTGGATGAAAGAGGGCAACGTGTATACTGAAATCAAAATCTATTGTGGAATAGAAGATTTTAGCTTGGCATTTAAATGGTATCTTATATCGATAATATATTTAATCTATTCAACAAGTTAAATAGGTTGTTTATGTTGATAAAAGTGGGAACACTATGAAAGGGTCATAGTCATCCACTGAACCTAAGAGTTGTTGATCACATGATATCGCTCATGTGTGCCATAACATGCACATACCTAAATGAATTGTATGCTAGGAGCATGACAAGTCCATAACAAATCAATCCAGATGAGTGTCATTGGATAGCCTACAAGAACATCCATAGAGTTCTCGAGGAGAACTAGGGATACATTCTTGTGTTTGGTAGAGAAAATTTGAAAATGTGGTAAGGGTTACACAAACCCAAATTTCCAAACTTATAAAAGGATTTATCGAAATCTTAGGCGTACTTTTGTTATAATAGAAGCGAATAACTAAAAGAATGATTGAAGAGTCAATCATTATAAATTCTACAAATAGAGACGTAGTACATTATGATGAGAATAAGGTGGCTTACAAGGAGCTAATGGTAGCTCATTTCACCTAAATACCTATCAGTTATCGTGATAACAAGTGGGAGTATCTTTCAAGTTAAAGAGCCCAACACTAAGATAGAGATCTAGACATGTACATACATGAATTCATGTTATTAGGAATAACGTTGTATGGAAGGAAAAAGCAATTCACAAGGTTGGAATAAATGAATATATGGTATATTCACTACCCAAGCCTTTATTGCATTTAATAAGATCGTCGTGAATTGTCATAGACGAAATAAACTTTAGATTATATGATATGAAGCAATAACATTGTGTTGATTGTTCATATATGATAATCACATTTATCGTTTGAGTTTTTTTTTAAAACTTGTTTTGTGCTTTGTTATATCCAAATGGATTGTAGAGACAATTTTGGACTCCATTAAAATGGACTGATTTAACATAGCATTGGCCCCTAGTCACTTTTATGAGGTGACATCTCGAAGTGACTAGATTGTGGTGCGATTGATGACAAGTTCAAATGTCATAGGGTCATAGAGATGACCAATCGATCACATAGACAGACTGTAAGGGACAATCTGTCGGGAAGTGATCGCTTATAGAATTCTGGAAATTCTTGTAGCCTGGTCGTGGCAAGAGCTACTAGTATTCTTTTGAGTCAATTCTTTGACTAAAGACTGTTCACCTAAGATGGCACAGTTTCAGAGTGACTTTGATTTATGCTCTACGACCTTCGTAACTGGGGTCAAATGGGCATATTTTGGGTCATGATGAGCTGTGGCTATGCAAAGGGAATAGTGCGATAGGAATTGTCCACCCCTTGTCAGGGTTGTTTTAAATCTCAAGGCCACTCGAGGGGGAGTAAGCTGAAAATGC
>JAIUZE010066670.1:0-87079 GCA_022085475.1 Heliosperma pusillum | reverse complement strand
GGAAACTTAAGGAGATTCGCGGGAAAGAGAGAACCCGAAATAGATATAGGTACATTTGGATAAAGGGTTGAACAAGAGATAATATCTCCGGATGGTAAGGATATGGGAGTATCCTCACTAGATGTAGGCTTGATTGATAACTTATTAGCATAGGTTGATGACACAAAAGACATTGAAGCACCGGTATCAAATAAAATAAGACACGGTTGCTCTAAGATTGAGAACATACCAGTAATGATCTCCGGATGAGCGTCGGCTTCGGCACGACTCATGACAAAGATTGAACCCTTAGGCTTAGGAGGAGGAGGCAACTTTCGATCGGGGCAATCCTCGTATCGATGACCACCCTTTTGACAAAAGTAGCAAATGTAAGGTCGATCGGTACAAGTTCTACCGGGGTGATGAGGAAGTCTACACCGGTTACATTGACGACCTTGAGCTTGAGCTTGAGCTTGAGGGGCATAAGGCCTATGAACCACATTTGACGTAGCTCTAGGAATAAAAGGAGAAGGATTCCTTGTATTGGCATTGGAAGAAGGATTAAACCTCCTCTTGTTAGCATAGGAATTAGAGGAAGACGGGATAAACGACCTCTTCCCATAAGCATTCGGCCTAGGAGCATAAGAAGGAGAGGGATTGTTCATTAAAGCTTCATCCCTAATGGCCTTCATTGAATTTTCAGCCCACAAGGCATCGTCATAAAGATCTCCAAAGGATGCGGTACCCCTTCTCACTTTACTTTGAAGCACGGCATTCAGCTTATTACGATAATAGAAAGCACGATCTTCATCATCACGAATAAGCCTTGGCGCGCAATGAGCGAGCTTATTAAACTCCGTCGTAAAATCTTGAGCCGATAGGTTGCCTTGCTTAAAATCTATGAACTCCTTGAGCCTTTGTTGTTTAAGCTCTTTGGGATAAAACCTACCCTCCACAAGAGCCTTAAAGCAAGCCCAGTTGAAGTCCTCTTCAAGAGTTGCGGTGGCACTTGTGATAGCTCACCAGTTGTCGGCTTCCCGCACTAGAAAGTGCTTTGCAATCCTCACTTTATCCTCTTCCCGGACTTGGTAAAGATCAAACTGCTTTTCCATCTCACGGAACCAGTCGGATAGCTCCGTAGGATCCGGTTCTCCACCATAAGGCACGATCTTACTCCTTGCAATTTGACCCGCAACCCATGCATAGCCACCTTGATGGTTGTCCTCCCTTCTAGGGGGAACTTGGTTGGCATTAGCTAGAGCGGCATCTTGCTGATTCTTCAGCACTTGAGCAAGAGCCTCCATCATAATATTCTCAGCTAAACGCGGTCTAACCATCTTCATAAGAAACAAAAACAAATTAAGTTACTCCTATCAATTAGCATAAACAAATAGACTACCAATGAAAGTCCTTAACTTCTACCCAACTCTCTCATTTATTATTTCAAGGTCAAGTAGTTTAAGTTAGGGTTCACGTGTGTGCGTCGGGAGCGATCAAAGCTATGATACCAACTGTGACAACCCTCGCGAATGCGGAAATATAAAACATACAAGCATGTGAAATAATATGCGGAAATACGGTATTTTAAAAACCTTTAAACATGCAAGATATATATATAACGCGAGGTGTGTCAAAATGTTACAAACTAAATACGGAAATATACAACAAAGAGACGAGGCCTCTTAAAATGTTAACAAAGAACAAGTGTTTATCCAAAACTAGCTATTATCGTCTAGAGGTGAAACTTCCAGGGACAACGCCCGCTAGCTCACACCCGAACCCCAAAATATCATATCCAAAAGTCATCCAAGCAAGCAACCTGTTCATTCATGAAAAACATGAACGCCACAGTCAGTGGGGAGTAACTCTGGGTTCTCCCAGCCATATCACATCAAACGTACATATAAGGAAATACGAAAGTAATGTCATGCATATATAGATATCCATGTGAGTTACGATAAAAATAGATAGGCAATACGAGATATAATGATAAGATCATGTGGAAATCAAATCCGAAACCAACATGTTATTCAAAGACTCGGGGAAGACACTCTTAGGCAACCGAATACGCTCACTAGGGCTTGCATCTCACCGTTAGCGGTATAAGATTGATAAGATTGAGACTCGACAGACAAACCAAGTCAAGTCATGCGATGATCACAATTAATCCAACATATTATCATCCATTCACGAACCAAGACATTGACGGTGTCCAATCATGCAATGACCATGAACAATATCATGAAATCACGCATTCAAAGACGACGACACAAGACGACCACTCTCACGGTAAATGAAACGCACTAGCATCGTGTACATGGCAAGTATGATTAACAGGCATCCACGAGATAAACATTTCCCTGAACTCATACACGATCAACATTTCGTATATGTAGACTAGTTTCCTCCTGGTAGAACGACGATATAAATACCCGGTCCTAGTCTAAATCTGGCCAGAATCCCGAAATCACATTTTCCGGTTCGACATGCGATAAACGTTTCGCATCCAAGACTCGGTCTTACACTAGACGCCGAGTACCCCAAATTAGGTAGATCAATTCACGAAAGAGGCGGAAAAGAGCTCAAGCCTCATAACAAGCGGTACGCTACATGCAAATAACACCACCTCGCAAGTACACAACATTTGACGGCCGGGGCGATCAACGCATAGCGTTCAACTCCCAACAACGTCGTCGTATGCCCACTACACATGCAATTAAGCAGTAGGATACCTCTCCGTTCCGACATTCCAGCCTTACGAACGGAAAGGTAGCCAAGGGAATGAGAAGACAAAGCACAAGACAAAATCGTGCTCAAACCGTAACATAGGTAAAAACCGACTCAAAGTGGGAACATATCGAAAACCGTCACAAAACATGTGATACATGCGAAAGAGATATCATATATCCAAAACATGAATATTATAAGACATTACGTAAAATTATACGATAAACGGATCATGCGAACTATTATAAATTACGAGGTTTATAAGTTAAAGAAAAACAACACAGCCGTGTTCCAGGCCGGGCAGGGGACCGGTGGCCGGTGGGCCGGCTCAGAACACACGGCAAAACCCAAAAACAGAGAAAAGAGGTCTGGGCCGGTCGGTAGACCGGCGGCCGGTCGACCGGCACAGACAATCACAACAAAATCAAAACTTCCCTTACTGATGTGTTCCAGGCCGGTGGGTTGACCGGTGGCCGGTGGGCCGGCCTGGAGCACCTCTTCATGCAAAACCAAGTTTCCAAAATGAGTTACTGGAGTGTTCTCAGCCGGTGGTCAGAACGGCGGCCGGTCGACCGGCTGGGAACACCCCTTCATCCGTGAGCTTCCAAAGCTTAACCAATTCAATCCAAAACTTATATATACTTCTAATAATCATCAACAATCAATATATATCATCAATATTCATCATATAACATCATTTACTAATCATAGCATGAATCCTAATCTTCCTAATCGTATTCTAAATACGAGTTCTAGCATATAAACATGTAAAACACGTAAGTGATACCGAGTAACCCTTCACCGTTACCTTTAAGCGACTTCACTAATCGTCAAGCTCCTCTTCTATAAGGAAATAGTCTTTGTCGGGATCTTGGAGGTCACCACCTACAAATAGATCGCAATAAGATGAATAAAGTTCATCTTGAGAAAGACGGGAAATTTGAAAAGCGAGAAAGACGATGATTTTAATATCAATACGGATAGAGGAAGGTATGGGAAGAAGAATAAGATAAACTT
The DNA here is from genome assembly GCA_022085475.1 of Heliosperma pusillum. Classification (NCBI taxonomy): domain Eukaryota; kingdom Viridiplantae; phylum Streptophyta; class Magnoliopsida; order Caryophyllales; family Caryophyllaceae; genus Heliosperma; species Heliosperma pusillum. The sequence goes on along the minus strand of JAIUZE010066670.1, from coordinate 83,356 downwards.
ACGTAAATTCTATCAAGTAATGAAGAAGTTACGATGATTCAAAGATCGATATTCAAAGAGGGAAATAATTGGGTTTTCTTAGAGAGGAAGAAAGCTTGGTTTGATTTTGTGTTGAATGAATATTAGGTTAAGGAGGGAGTAGTGTGAGTTGTGTAGGAAAAAGTCAAAGACGGTTTCAAAGTCAAGAAAGTCAAACCCGACTCAAAAGTCAAGAAAAGTCAAACTCGACTTAGGACGGGATTTTCATGAAATCTCGCAGAAATTCCAAATACGAACTCGGAAATTCTAAATTCGACTCGAAACTTAAAATTATAAATTAAAACTTAAAATTACTGAAAAGCTTTCGTAAAATATTTCTACTAGAAAAATAGGGTACATTTCCGGGTGTTACAACTATGGACACGAGTTTCACTACTATGGACACGAGTTTCACTAGTATGTACTAAAGTTTCACTAGTATGTACTAAAGTTTCACTAGTATGTACTAAAGTTTCACTACTATGTACTAAAGTTTCACTACTATGTACTAAAGTTTTACAATTATGGACTAAAGTTTCACTAGTATGCACTAAAGTTTCACTACTATGTACTAAAGTTTCACAATTATGGACTAAAGTTTCACTACTATGTACTAAAGTTTTACAATTATGGACTAAAGTTTCACTAGTATGTACTAAAGTTTCACAATTATGGACTAAAGTTTCACTAGTATGGACTAAAGTTTCACAATTATGGACTAAAGTTGCACTGGACTAAAGTCATCTTATTAAGGACTGAAGTTACTTAATTAATGACTATAGTTACATTAGTATGGACTGAAGTCACACTAGAAAAGACTAAAGTTACCTAAACATGAGTTACACTATAATTGACTAAACTTACACATTTAATAAATGAAGTTTCACTAATAAAGGTTAAAGTTACACTTATTAAAATATTAAAATTAATTCATATTTTAACTTAAAGTTACGCAATTAAGAATTAAAGTTACACTCATAAAAAACTAAAATCACATAAATTTGTTTAAAAATTATATAAATTCAAATTTATATAGTCAAAATCACATTTTAATTTAAAGTTATAAAAATAATGGTTAAAGTTTCACTCTTAATGACTAAAGTTCGTCTCATAAAAAAACAAAAATCACATAAATTTGTCTTAAAATTACATAAATTCAAATTTATATAGTTTAAATCACATTTTTATTTAAAGTTACACAAAAAAAGGTTGAAGTTACATAAATAATTATTAAAGTTACACTCGGAATGTAGGTGAAAGTCATTAAAACTTACTCATTTTGTTCTAATCTTGTCCCTTCATTTTGTTCTAATCTTGTCCATTCATTTTTCTTTTAATCTTAGCCTTCCATCTTGTTCTAATCTTGTCCCTCCATCTCTTTCATCCAAAGGGCAAGATGAGGACTCATGGACTCAATTTTGAAGGTGGACTCATTATAACTTGCCTCTATATATAGGTAAGATCCGGTGAGTCCAGCCATATATTTGAGTCCGTAAGTCCTAGTAATAGCCGTTAGATCTAAAAACAATGAAGTGTAGAGATTGAGCCACGTACGTCGTAATTAGGATGAACAAAACCCATTGAAAATTCCCCTAAACCCAGTCTTTGTTTCTCTCTCTAAAAAACATACCAACTCACTGTAAAAAAAACTTCAAACGCAAATCTCACAAATTTCTCTCAAATCTCACTAAAATTGGTTAAAATTTCAATACAATTCAACTGTATTTCAACTTTCTACATTATTTCGGTCACTACATTGAATAATTTCACTAGAGTTGTCTCCAAAAATCGTACAGGTTAATTCGTTTCTCATTTTCTTTCATTTATGCGATTTTAATTCATGTTTTGTACTATTAGATTGATTATACATGTTTTTTTGTTCGAAAATATTGTACATATGTTAGATTATATGAATTTAATAGGATTAAACCAAAAAATATTAAACTAATTATAGAGGGATTTATGGTACTTTTATGTTCTTACTTTAAATTTCTAAATATCTCAGTTATACATGATTTTAAATATGTTTTGGTGATTATATTGACATGTCGAACTAATAACTGTCATTGATTGTAGTTGTAGTTGTTTTTTAGTTTTTTTCTTTTTGTTTAATCACGAAATTAATGTTTAAAATTGTTCAATTGTAAAAATTAGGGTGTAATTGGTGAAAATTGGGGTTACATATTAAAAATTTGAATTTTTTTGACAAAACAGTTGAAAAATTAATCATTAACGTTCAGTTAATGTGTAATGTCAATGTATGTGGTGGCTATGATAATGGAAAACTCTTGTGACCTGAAGCATTTTTCTGTTCATTACGATATGAGTGGGAGATTAAAGGTATCATAGTATGTTCATTCTGTCATACAAATCCTCAAATTACATGTGCACTCTAGATGATATTTTGAGATTGTTGGCACCAATATTGGGAATGCATGAGTACTTCTACAAGTATTCAATTGGATTTTATAGAAGCTTTTATATCTTAACAATGATTATTGATTCTCTTTTATTCCCTACCAAATAAATATACTTATCCGATCCAGTCATAAATTTTCCCTAGTTAGGCTTGTAGATTTTTACTTATTTTATTTCATTGTAGTTTTTTTCTTCGTTCATTATCTGTTTTGCATATATGTGAGAATAATGAACAAAGAATTTTGAGTGAGCGTTTGTCGATATCATTCTTATTAATGTAGTATTCCATAATATTTTGAATCACTTTGTTTGTTGCACGGCTCTTCTCATACTCTTATGGGAGTAAGGGTAGTATGAGTGATATTGTTTATTAGCTCGGTATTCGATCTTCTTATCCTACTACAAAGAATTATGTATACTAATTGAGGTTTCTTTTCGTTTATTTATAGAATAGTTGATTATGGACAAGATGATGATGATGATGATGATGATGGGCAAGAGCTCAAGACACAAAAAGGCGATACCAAATTAGTTGCAAGTGCTAGGGGTAGAGGTAGAGATAAAAGAAGGAACTCAAATGACTACTAAGAATATATTGACAAAAAATTTTAATTGAAAACGCATTGATTTAATGTTGGTAGGATAAGTAATCTTATGTAGTTTGCCTAAACTAGTATAGTTGCTGGTATTTTGTAATACTGTTCAATAGATGTAATGATATCGTGTCTTGTATGTAGTGATATTGTTTCTTAATATAACAAAAGCATAGGGTAAACATAGTCTTTATGACTGTGATATTGTTTTTGGTGAAGTGTAATATTATGTTTAATGAAGTATGATATTCTTTATTAATGCTTGTAGTTCATCAATATCATCAACATGCTGAAAAAGACAGACTAAATTCTTTTGATTTTGTTACAAGCAAATAGTGATATTGTTAATGGAACTGTGTAATATTTGGTAATGGCACGGTGAGATAGTGGTAATCCAATTGTGTGATATTGTTAACCATATCATGTGATATTGCTTGCTATAACGCGTGATATTGTTTCCAATATCTTGTGATACTTATAAAGATATATATTGTTTATTTAACTTACAAAACATAATATAAAAAAATGGCAAATTATGATACAATTATGATATGGTTATTGAGTTACTCTAATATTTTTTTTCTAACAAACTGTATTACTTTATCAAAGTTATAAGAGTAACATAGTTCTAACCAAAAATATAAACAATCTTCAAGATATGATATTATATTGTTGTTGGTAAAGTATGATATTCTTTTCAACATTACATGATATTTTTATACACTGCTTGTGATATTGTTCCATAACATCACAAAAGAAGAGGCATTTAAAGTACATGTATGGCAGTGATATTGTTTTGTATACGGTGTGATATTGTTTATAATAACTTGTGATATTTTTTCTAAGTATCACAAAACTAAAATACAATTAGCAAACTCGACTAAAGTATTCTGATATTGATAAGGAAAAATACAAAAATGAGACAACTTAAGATAAAATCTAGGCATAAGGAGTTTTTCTTTATAAAAGAAATGACTAAAAAAGACGATTTGCTAATTTGATGTAGTGTTGACTTCTTGAGCATGTACATGAACACTTAAGAACCCTCTCCAAGCGAAGAGATCTGCAAAAAGAAAAAGAAAGAAGAAAAAAGCATTAGAGAAAAGAAAAACAAAGAAGAAAAAAGCACTAGAGTAAAACAGTTTATGATAATGTGATACTTCTAAGAGTAACATGTGATACTAATTCAAATTAATTATAATGAAATAAATGTGATACTATTAATGACAGTGTGTGATACTAATTTAGAATAATTAAGTCAACAATAACAGGTGTTTAAAAAACTAGAGTAAAACACAAAAATGAACAAAAGCACGCTAAATATGTAATATTGTTAACAATAAAGTGATGCTATTTTACATTAATTAAATTAAAAATAATAGATATTATTAAGCTTAAAAAAACAAAACAAAAAAAACATAGAAGAATACATTACAACATATGATTGAAAATAAAGAACTAAGATGAAAAAAATAACAATAACAGGATGATGAAAAACAAAATATAAAAACGAGATGCATTAAAGACATAAATTCGAATTATTTCATCAATCACAATACAAAAACAACATAGATTAACGAAATCAATTGAAAATAATAAACAATGAAAACAATATAAACAAAATCAATTAAAATTGTGATGAAAAACAATACCTGACATTAGAAGAAATGAAATTATGAAGAAGTTAGGTCATCAAATGGAATTGAAGAACAATTGATTGAAGAATAAACTAATTGATGAAGAATGAACAGATGAACAGGCGGAGGGTGATGGAGATGAAACATAATTAGGTTATCAATTTTTAGAGAGAGAAACAGAATGAAATAAAATGATAAAAAGGCTGTGACTTGAGTATTATATAGTAAGACACAAAATGACGGAAATAACCTTCCTTGTAATCTCAGCCATTAGATCTCCTTTAATCTAATGGTTAATATTAGGACTCATGGACTCAAATAGTTAGGGTGGACTCATGTGGTCCTAATTATATATATATATATATATATATATATATATATATATATATAACTAGGTTCAAATAAGTCCACCTTTTCCCTTTGAGTCCTTGAGTCCTCATCTCAACCCTTGGATCAAGAGAATCAATGGTTAAGATTAAAACAAAATGGAGGGCCAAGATTGGGAGACACACACAATCCAACTCCTTCAAACCCTAGTACTTATACGCTTCATTCACATCATTTCTCTCATTCTCACAATTTCCATTATCTCTCTACCTTCCTTCTCTCTATACATACCTCTAAAAAAACCAAAAAATTCTCTCCTTCCCTCACCACCGCCGAACAGCCCCACCACAGCCACTCCTCCACCACTCCTCCACCGCGACACCACCGAGCTCACTCACCCCACCGTCCGCCGCCACCTGACTACCCATTCCTCCACCGCCACACCACCGAGCTCAAAGTAGTTGGAAGTCATTAAAACCCCTTCATTTTGTTCTAATCTTATCCCTTCATTTTGTTCTAATCTTGTCCATCCATTTTTTTTAATCTTAGCCTTCCATCTTGTTATAATTTTGTCCCTCCATCTCTTTCATCCAAGGGCCAAGATGAGGATTTATGGACTCAAAAAAGATGGTGGACTCATTAGAACTTGCCTATATATATATATATATATATATATATATAGAAATGAGATCAATTGAGTCCACCCCAAAACCTTGAGTCCATGAGTCCTTTTTTGGACCATTGGATGAGGAAGATGGATGGCTGAGATTTAGGCTCCCAAAAGATGATTAATGAGCTAATTTTCTACTCTCTCTCTTCTTTACTTAATTAACCACTAATCCAACCCTAATACACTATATAACTTTTTCCACTCAACAACTTCTCTCTCATCCCACACAATTTCATTTTTATCACACAATCAAACTTCTCTCTAAAAAAACTCCATTTTCTCTCATTTTTCCACCACCCAACACCTCCACCAAATAAAACCTACACCAAAAAAACCTACACCAAATAAAAACCCACAACCTTGCCCCCGCCGCCCTAGCCGCCCCTGCAACCACCCTCCCCTCCGACGCACCTGCCACCACACTCCGACCCCCTGTCACCATCCTCCGACCCCCCTGCCACCATCCTCCGACGCCCCTGCCACCACCTTCCTCCGCCACAACCCTCCTCCACATGCGTGCTCCTCTGTGCCTCCCTCCCTCTTCTGTCACCACCCTCCTCCACCTCTACCGCCTCCCTCCCTCTAAGTCTTTTTTTTTTTTTCCGGTTTTGGCTCCTGCCGGCCTCCACTGCGGCTCCCTCTCCCGCCTTTCCCGACCACCACCACCCACCTTCTCACTGCTATTTTTCCAGATCTGAAAACACCTTCCAGGTCTGGGTTGGTAGGGATGGAGTGATGGTGGTGTCGTTTTTGGTGGGTGTTGTGTGTTTTTTTTGTATTTTTTTTTTAGATCTTGTATTTGTTTTTGTTTTTGTTTTTGTTTTTGTTTTTCGTTTTCTTTTTCAGATCTATTTTTTTTTATATTATTTATTAAAGTCACAAATATCGTCTATACTTTTATTAAAGTAACATAAATTCTCTATTAAAGTTACATACTATATCCCTAGAGTCCATACTTCTATTAAAGTAATAGAAATTTCGAAATCCCAAAAAATTAGTTGTTCAGATCTACTTTTTTTTTTCTTATTTAGTGATTTTAATCTTAGATCTACTATATAATAATAGATTTTTGAAAAAATAATCTTATTATCTCGGTTTTTTAATGTTAAAAATAGATGTGGTTATTATTATTGTTGTTTACTTGCTGTTATTGTTGACGTTGACTGAAATTACACCCGTAAAGGACCAAGGTTACATTCTCAAAGTTACACTTTCAATGAACTAAAGTTACATTCTCGATGGACTAAAGTCACACTCTCAATATACTAAAGTTATACTATTAAAGTTACAATCGTAAAAGGATTAAATTACATTATAAATGACTAAAGTTACACTGTCTGTATAATAAAGTTACATTATAAAAAGGTTAGAGTTATACTTTAAATTAATTAAAATTTCAAAATTTACAAATAAGATGCATAAAAGTACTTGATAAAATAAAATGACATTATTTTGAATTAAAGTTACACTTGTAAGAGGTTAAAGTTACACTGTAAAAATACGAAAAATGTCAAAAATGTATCTTAAAATCACTTTTTAGTATAAAAGTAGACTATTTTGGACTAAAATTACATTTGAAAAAGACTAAAGTTAAAGTCTAAAAATACGGAAAATGTCGAGAACTTGTCTTAAAATCACTTTTTAGTATAAAATTAAACTATTTTGGATAAAAGATATACTTATAAAAAGGTAAAAGTTACACTCTAAAAAAACGTAAAATGTCGAGACCTTGTCTTAAAATCATTTTTTATTATAAAATTACACTACTTTAGAGTAAAGTTACACTTGAAAAAGAATAGAGTTACACTATAAAATTACGTAAAATGTCAAAAACTTGTCTCAAAATCACTTTTTAGTATATGGTTACACTTTTTTGAATTAAAGTTACACTTGTAAAAGGCTAAAGTTACACTCTGAAAATACGTAAAAAGTCAAAATCTTGTCGTAAAATCAATTTTTAGTATAAAGTTACACTTTTTTGAATTAAAGTTACACTTATAAAAGGCTAAAGTTACACTCTGAAAATACGTAATATGTCAAAATCTTGTCGTAAAATCAATTTTAGTATAAGGTTAGACTTTTTTTTGGATTAAAGTTACACTCGTAAAAGATCAAAGTTACACTTGTGAAACTGCACACTAGTAAAAAAATAAAAGTTACCCTTGAAAAAAAAAGTTAAACCCTAAAAATGCTAAAATGTCATCAACTTTAAGCTAGAGAGAGAAAGAAGATTAATTAGTGTATAAGTAATGGATTAGTGTAATGGTTACTTTTTGCTTCTAATCTCAACCACCCACATTGAAAGATCTAAGGGCTCATAAGAGGACATATGGACTCAAAAGATATGATGGACTCATTTGAACCTTTATATATATATATATATATATATATATATATATATATATATATATAATTCACAAAGTAAAGGATAGTATAAATACCCGAAAATTATTAAACCACATCTCCCTTTTGCTTTGTAGAGTCTACTTCCGGTTGAAGTAAGGGACATCGTAGTTTTTTTTTAAAGAACGACTAACTCTCTGAACCACTTGGCTGTCGTCAAACCTTAATCAATCTTTATATTAGAAAATGATATAAAACATGTTTTAAGTTAAATTTATTATAATAGATACTATGAATAAGAAATTGTACCATAATCTTTCGGGCTCTATATCAATGGTTTTTTCTTTTGATGTCGAAGGGTTTGCATTTACCGGCGTCAAAGAGTTTGCAATTTCGGTTGTTATCTCTATTTGATTGTCATCGTCTTCGCTCATCTCCTCCTCTTGTAGCACCGGCTCCCTAAATACTACTCCTTGTTGTCGTCCTCGTCCTCCTGACATCTTAAAGAAAACTAAATATATACATGTTAAAGTTAGCAAATAATACAAAATTGAGTGAAATAAACATGATTTTTCAACAATTGATGATACTTAATACAAAGTAGGGTACCATAATAGTCATCTCCTCCAACAGCGTTAACACAAACACCATAACTCATACTAACTTTATTTTTCCCATACTTCATTGGGTGAAAATTAAAGCCATTTATTTAATATTTCTGCCAAGTTTATACTTCTTTACAAGGACCCATTGACATGACCACCAACAAATCATCTTTGATATTTTCTTGAAGTACCTAGTTTCATATTTAGTGTAAGTAAATATATATTGACTTAAGGTTTGTTTATATATTTGTTTAATGTTTATAAATGAAGCTTGCATGCTCTTTAAACCAATTTGGATATAGTTTTTCATATGAAGTTTAAACCTCATCTACATCAATATTTGGATGTTGCTCACGGATGAAAGTTTCGAATAACCTAACATTAACAATTTTTACTATTATGAATTTATTAAACTATATTTATTTTCTTACGATCTAACAAAGTGTAGAAAACTCACATACCTATCATATTTTTGTAATCGTTCATAATTTGATAAGGCGTAAAGATGAGTACGCTCGTATTCCTCTCCACCCAAATATCTAATTTTTCCTTTTATGAAGGGTTGACCTCCAATTTTTTTGGAAAAGCTCAGGTAAGGAAGACTTTGTTTCCTCTTTTGTTCCAAAATCAAAATCTTTAGCCTTTGTGTCTATATGATCTTCAAAATTAAGGGAACATAAATTTGATATTTCTTCCTCTAATAAAGCGTTGCAAATAGATCCTTCGACACTTGCTTTATTTTCAACTTTTTGTTTCAAGTGATTTAGAAACCTACATTTCCTATTAATGTTAGTAGAATATTAAATATATTTTATATAAAAGATATTGAGAAATTACAATAAGTATGTAATTTATCAAAAGGATTTACAAAATTACCTCTCAAAAGGATACATCCACCTATATTGCACTGACCCTCCAACTCTTGCTTCATAAGACAAATGTATAGGTAAGTGTTCCATCGAGTTGAAAAATGATGGCAGAAATACTTTTTCAAACTTGCAAAGGATTTCGGCAATGTTGCTCTCAAGATTTTCACTGTTTTCAAATTTTGAGGGTTGGAGCACACAAATCACGGAAGAATAGACTTATTTCAGTTATTGCACTCCACACATCTTTCGGCAATAAGTGTTTCAAAGCCACATGTAATAATCTTTCCATTAATACGTGACAATCATGACTCTTCAACCCATGAAGGATGTGATCATTTTGATCAACACACCTACTCAAGTCCGATGCATAACCATACGGAAACCTCAAGTTACAAATCCACTCGCATAACACTTTTTTTTTTGCGCCTTATCAAGTGCAAATGAGACTTTTGGCTTAACTCCATTTTCCTTAATGTGTAAGTGTGTTCTTTTTCATAATAGTTGCACGTCTTTCCTTGATTTTTCATTGTCGTAAGTTTTATTCTTATTATTCATGACCGTATTAATCAATTGCTCAAAGAAGTTCTTTTGAATATGCATGAAATTCATAATGTGTCGTATTAACAAATGCTTTCAATACGGTAAATCCCATAATATACTTCTTTTAAACCATCCTAATTTCAAGTCTTTAAACTTTCTCAGTTCACTCTTTGTGCTCTCAATACTAGTAGGATAATCATGAATCTTCTGCTCTGAATACTAACCTTATGCTCCGTAGGAACAAATGCCTTTGATTCTTCCATACAATAAGGACACGCAATAAAATCGGCTGTGGCCTAACCGGAAAGCATGTCGTAAGCTGGAAAGTCATTGATTGTCCATAAAATAGAGGCTTTGAGTTGAAAATTTTGTTTCTTAGACACATCAAAAATGGGTACATCAACCTCCCACAACTCTTTCAACTCTTCGATAAGAGGTTGTAAGTAGACATCTATATAACCTTTACGGTTATCCGGCCCAGGAACAATCAATGAAAGAAACATAAACGGTTTTTTCATGCATAACGATGATGGTAGATTGTAAGAAGTGAGAATTACCGGTCAACATGAATATTTTTTCCCAAATTGGCCGTATGGTGTAAAACCATCTATGCACAACCCAAGTCTAACCTTTCGAGGCTCACTAGCAAATTCCGAAAACATTTTGCCCAAATGCTTTAAAGCCTCACTATCGCTTGGGTGGACAAATGTCCCTTGTACACAAGGGTTTTGTTCATGCCATAATATTGCCTCCCCAATATTTCTAATAGTATAAAGTCGTTGTAATCTTGGACCTATAGGGAGGTAGAATAAGACTTGTTGAGGTATTTTTTTCCCATTAGTAGTACGGGACACTCTGTCGGGCAGTGACCGCTTATAGATTTCTGACAATTCATAAAGCCTGGTCGTGGCGAGAACTACTATAGTATTCTTTTTTAGTCAAATATTTAGACTAAAGACTGTTCGCCCAAGTCGACACAGTTTCTGATTGACTTTGATTTTTGCCCCAAGCCATTCTGTAAAAGAGGGTGAATGGGCAATTATTGGGTCATGAAGGACTGTGAGTGTACGAAGGGAATAATGCGATAGAAATTGTCCAACCCCTTGTCAGGGTTAACAAATATCTCAAGTCCACTCGAGGAGTAGTAAGCTAGAAATGCGTGGCCACGCTCGGAAGGTATCTACGGTAGATAATTACGGTCAGACAGTTACTCTCCAGATCGAGGAAACCACTCTAGATATGATCACATGCAAGTACGACCTGCAAGACACCTTGCATTGAGTGGGAGATTTAAAATAGGACAAGAGAATTAGTGACGCACACTTGTTGCGAACAAGTGAGAGATTGGTTGAGTAAGTGTCCTCAACAATAGTGTGATCACTTAATTAAATCTCATTAACAACAATACAAAGGGATGATTAACATTATAGTCAACTGGTCCACATTAATCGGTAATGATTGGCTTACTAGAGTTTGACACTACTGTCGTATGACGGTGGTGATTAGTTGATCCCTTAAGGTCACACCGAAATGACGATTCCCTAATCAAGAATATTAATTAATTGTATAACGATACAGATAATTAATCCCTTAAACAAAACAAGTTTAGAAGTGAGAAATATATCTTATTGTAATACGATTAAATAAGATTCAATAATATAATTGTTATAATGGAATGCTTAATGTTTATGAAACATGTGAGATAAGCATGATTGCTTGATCATAATTACAATGGTTGTAGATTATGATCCCAAATATGAGACGACCCATTTTATATATATGTGATTATAAATTATTACTTAAAATGTTAAGTTTAATTTATTTGACATGAAATTGTATTTAAATTAGCTAAATACATTATTATGAGATAAGATAACATGTCACATGTCACATATGTGACAAATGACAAAATCACATAATGTAAAATGGAGTCCATATTAAACATCAAAACCGGTTATGCTTGAGTTTAGGATAGTGTTTAGGCTTTAATGTTGTTCTAATCAAAATTAGGCATAATCATTATCAGCCTAAAATCTATAGTTACCCTAATGCATTGTTTAGACAAAAAGTAATGAGCATGCTCATTACTCCCTATGCTTGGCCGGTTGTGGTGTGCTTAAGAGGAGATCATTTCTCCTCTTATGACATCACTTAATCTCATATCAAAATATATACTACATCTCACTAGAAATCAACACATACTTAGAAACTTTGGAAGTTTCATAGAACTTGTGTTTGTAGCTTGAACTCGAGTTTCTAAGGTAAAAATTTCGAGTGTCTTGTACTCGGTTTAAGGGGATCTTGTTTGTTGTTCTAGTAAAAACAATATTCAAGAGATTAAGGGTAAGTCTAGGTGCAACTTATAGGAGGGTTCCTAGTCTTGGAGCTTTTGGAGATTCATCCTAAATCATCTAGCTCAAGAACAAGTACAAAAAGGTGTCTTGTACTTGTGCCCATACTCGAATAATAATCAATGTGAGGAACATTTTTTTTCTCTATTTCGGTTTACATAGTATGCATGTAACTAGATCTTGGAAACTAATTAAAGAGTTAATTAGTATTACTTAAGAAATGTCTTAAGTGTAGGTATATGAACCTATCTAACAATGCTCAGCTCATTATCACCTATACTTCCTTCTATTCATAAAATCTTTATTTTCTTCTTAAAATATTTTAACAAAAATTGATAAGAGAACCTAAATACTTCAGAGCAGCTACTAGTCTCTTACTTTATCTCCTTTCTTTTTCCTCTCAAAAAACCCTAGTCTCCAGCAATCAAATCTGGGGATTCCATGGAGCATTAATTGATGGTAAGCCCCAAAAAGCTTTATTTATCAATTATTAATATGCAAAACTATGAGTTATTTAATAAAAGTCCCCCTTTTGCAGAGATCTGTTTCCAGAGTTTTTTTATGTCATTTATATCTTTCTAGAGTTATTATTTGTCATACGACTCTACAATAGATACGCGCTATTCGTCGACGATCTATGGTGCCGATAAAAGGTAAATTTTTCTCCATCAATGAATAAAACGAATAATGCCCTTAACAGCTACATGAAAAGAGCGATACAAGGATGAGCCTAATTGTCATTATCATGTTTTGAGATCCTTAGTTTTACATCATGAATTTGTCCTTTGGCTTCTATTAGATATGTTTTCAATTATACCTATCTTTTGTAAGTGTCATTTGACGATTTACTAATGAATTGATATTTTCTTAATGAAAAATGATACGAAAACAATTGTATTTATTGCCTTGAAAAGACACTAGTTTAGAACCCGTGCAATAAATGCACGGTATGTATAGTTTTTTTCATAAGACTTTTAAATAATAGCGGTATCTTATTAATTGTTTATTTTTCTCGTTATCGTATTTTATTTTGAGAAAAAAAATTAAACTAAAAATCAATCCAAGAGAATAGAGTAGATAGTATACTGAAGTACATATATATTTTTTATATATAAGTATTTTTTATACCACAAAGCTAATAATTCCAATTTATAAATTCTCTCAATTATTTTTATCATGAAAGTAATAAGAACGATTTATAGTTTTTGTTGTAATATGTGTCAAGTAATTTTCAAATAATAATATCAATAAAAGATTTAGCAGTTTGTAATTTTTTTATATTTTAATTAAAAAAGTATAGTTTAGATTTTAGTGAAAATTATATAAATTAATGAGAAGATTAACTTTAAAAAAAAGATTAATTTTAATGAAAACATAATAATATAATGAAATACATTAATAATAATTTCCTTATTTAATAAATACTCTTAAATTATCAATAACTTCCATATTTAAAAAGATGCTTTTTGAAGGGAAAATGTATGATTTCACCTATTGTTTTAGTAGATAGGGGATGATGACAATTTGATCATGATGATAGAGGGAATAAAACTGTATCAATTAAACATGGTGTAAGGATAATTTTATTTGGAGATGCAATTTTTTCTTATTAAATTTAGAAACACATTTTATTAATTTTGAATACGCTAAGATCTAAAGAGGAAATCAATGGGGATTTCAGTAGGGCGGTTTAAGTGGTGGATTTTGCATTGCACTAGCCGAACTAAAGCAAGTACAAGTGAAGTTTTAACGAATGCGAGCAGGTATGTCTATCAAACGTTATATGAGTTAGGGGTAGCGGGGGTTACTTTTGTATCTTATTCACTCCAATTATAAATATTAATGGTACAATTAGTTTATTAGTGTCGATCCCGCGCAAAAGTGTGGTGTTTTTAGACAAACATTGTGACCATAATTTGTTTTGTTCATATAAAAGGTAATCAATAATTTATGAAAACAATTGTGACCATAATTATCATTAATATTTATGGTATATAATTGATCAGAAGACAAATATTATATAGTATAGTGTCACTCAGGCGAGGAAATTTATCGGGAAATTTGAAGATTTGTTAATCTTTTAGTATTAAGGTGATTTAGTGCATTATTAATGGTAGAATTTATGTACAACTTTATGTACAATATCATTTCGTTTAATTTCGTGTAATCTTGAATATTAATTATTATTTATCATTTATCATTCGTATCAATCTACGGTAATATAATTTTATATCAAAAATGAAGAGTTTATTCATGGTATAATTTATTAGTAGTATTTTGTTAATAATATCAATTTGGTGTTTGTATCTTTGAAAATTGGTACCAATCAAATTGACGTGGGCTCCATTACATTACAATGTTGACATAATTAATTAAAATGTGAACATATTCTTTTAAGTAGAGCGGCAAAATGAGCAGTATCAATTACCGTATGTATTTTAGTCAGAATATTTGAGCGCGAGTTGCTAGATGAGTGGGAAAATTGAACGGGATTTTCTTAGGAGTGTTAATATTTTAGTTAATAGGGGATAAATTTTTTATTGTCTTCTTGTTGAAGACATTAATTGAAATTCTATAATGTAAACAAATATTTTTGTATATTTTGATATTTGTAGTAAACCAACTTTAATTAAATAAAAAGTTTTCATAAATTATATAGAAGGCTAGTGGCAAAATGGGAAGTACTGTATTATATTTTCATGTGTTGTGGCTTACATGATCTCGAAAATGTTAACTTGTCATGGGTAATGGGGCGATAGGTACGAATGTAAGATGATAGGCTTGATTCGTAAATACGTGTAGATACGAACCATATGGCCGAGCTTTTGTCCGTCGTCTCGGTAAATGACATCTCTAGGTCTCAATAATGTTTAGTTAAAGACGTATTGACAAGACAATGGTTTGGGAAGATTTTGTGTATCTCATATTAACTGATAAACGTTACATATATACTTGTACAACCCTAGGTCAGTTTAGGAAACCGTATCGCCAAACGGCACACTTACCATAAACCCATATACTAAATAATACACACAATAATTACCATATAATATATATAATCCATATTTCGTAACACCACCCCTCAAGTCGGAGCGTGGGGATCAAACACGCCCGACTTGGATAACAAAAAATCGAACTGCCGACTACCAAGGACCTTTGTAAGCAAATCAGCAACTTGCTCGGACGTATGAATATAGGAAGGACAAATAATGCCATCACGAATAGCATCACGAACAAGGTGACAGTCCACTTCAATATGTTTAGTACGTTCATGGAAGACGGGATTACGAGCAATAGACAACGCGGACTGACTATCACAATGAAGCACCGCAAGACGAGAAACAGGAATATGGAGAAAACGAAATAAACCTCGCAACCACTTAACCTCACATGTAGAAACTGCCATAGCACGATACTCAGCTTCAGCGGAAGAGCGAGACACGGTTGGTTGCTTCTTGGTTTTCCAATCAAATGGACAACTGCCCAAAAAAAACAAAATAAGTAGTCAACGAGCGTCGGGACAAAGGACAACTCGCCCAATCTGCATCACAATAGACGGACAACTCCAAATTGCTATTGGACTGAAACAAGAGACCTTGACCTGGACTCTTCTTTAAATAGCGAACAACACGTAATGTCGCGTGCAAATGTGTCAAACGAGGTTGCTGCATGAACTGAGATTATTTGTGAACATGATACGACAACTCAGGTCGTGTGATAGTAAGATAGACAAGACGGCCAACAAGGCGCCGATACTTCTCGGGATAAGTGAGTAACGCATCATTTGCTAAATCCAAACGATGATTCTGCTCAATAAGCACGTTTTCTGGTTTTCCACCAATAACTCTTGTCTCGGACAAAATATCAAGTGCGTATTTCCTCTTACACACAAAAACACCAGACGACTTCCTTGCGACCTCAATACCCAAGAAATATTTCAAATTCCCTAGATCCTTCATGTGAAAACATGTACTCAAGTACATCTTCACACGATTGATAGCCATGCTATCATTGCCACCAATGACCAAGTCATCAACATATACCAAAATATAAACAACACTATAATAGGTTTATATACCTACTCTTAAGACTCTTCTTAAGATTAACTAATTAACTCTTTAATTAGTTTATGTAAGATCTAGTTACATGCTAAATATATAAACCGAAATAGAGAAAGAAAATATTCCTCACATTGATTATATTTCGGGTATTGGGCACAAGTACAAGACACCTTCTTGTACTTGTTCTTGAGCTTAAGAATGTATGGATGAACTTCCTAGTTCCAAGTATAGAAACTCTCCTTGGTGATGCACCTAGACTATCTTTAATCTCTTGTATATTGCTTTACTAGAACAACAAACAAGATCTCCTTAATAACAAGTATGAAACTCGAAATTTCTACCTTAGAAATGTCGAGTTCAATCCACAAAATACAAGTTCTATGAAACTTCTAAAGTTTCTAAGTATTTAGTGATTTTTAGTGAGATGTTGTATGTATTTTCTTATGAGATGTTCAAGTGGGTAAACAAGAGGAAAAAACCCCCTTATCTACCCACAAAGCCGACATCCACATAGGAAAGGATGGTTCCCTTTTGCTTTTTGCCTTATCAATGTTTGTAGGGTGGCTATAGGTATTTAGGCTAGTGATGATTATGCCTAATCTTGATTAGAACAACATTAAAGCCCTAAACACCACCCTACACACAAGCATGCCGGTTTTAACCCTTAAAATGGACTCCATATTATATTTGTGATTTTTGTCATTTGTCACACATGTGACATGTGACATGTGACATGTTATCTCATAATAAAAATATGTATTCAACTAGTTTAAATACAATTTCATGTCAAATAAATTAAACTTAACATTTTAAGTAATAATTTATAATCACATATATATAAAATGGGTCATCTCATATTTGGTTGATATGATCTACAACTAATTGTAATTATGATCAACCAATCATGCTTATCTCAAATGTTTCATAAACATTAAGCATTCTAATATAACAATTATATTATTGAATCTTATTTAATCACATTATAATAAGATATATTTCTCACTTGTAAACTTGTTCTCTTTTAAATGATTAATTAATCTGTATCGTTATACAATTAATTAATATTCTTGATTAGGGAATCGTCCTTTCGGTGAGACCTCAAGGGATCAACTGATCACCACCGTCATACGACAGTAATGTCAAACTCTAGTATGCCAATCATTACCGATTAATGTGGATCAGTTGACTATAATGTTAACCATCCCTTTGTATCCTCGTTAATGAGATTTAATCAAGTGATCGCACTATTGTTGAGGACACTCACTCCAACAATCTCCCACTTGTTCGCAACAAGTGTGCGTCACCAATTCTCTTGTCCTATTTTAATCTCCCACTCAATGCAAGGTGTCTTGCAGGTCGTACTTGCACGTGATCATATCTAGAGTGGTTTCCTCTATCTGGAGAGTAACTGTCTGACCGGAATTATCTACCGTAGATACCTTTTGAGCCTGGCCACACATTTCCAGCTTACTACTCCTCGAGTGGCCTCGAGATATTTGTTAACTCTAACAAGGGGTTGGACAATTTCTATTGCACTATTCCCTTCGTTCAGTCACAGTCCTTCATGACCCAAGAATTGCCCATTCACCCCTTTTTACAGACTGGCTTGGGGCAAAAATCAAAGTCAATCAGAAACTATGTCAACTTAGGCGAATAGTCTCTAGTCTAAAGAATTGACTCAAAAATAATACTATAGTAGCTCTCGCCACGACCAGGCTTTATGAATTGCCAGAACTCTATAAGTGGTCACTGCCCGACAGAGTGTCCCATACAGTCTGCCTATATGATCGACTAGTCATCTCATATGACTCTATGGCACTTGAACTTGCCATCAATCGCATCACACTCTAGTCACTTCGAGACGTCACCTCATGTAAGTATCTAGGGGCCAATGCTATGCTAATCCAGTTCACTTTAATAGGGTTCAAAGTTGTCACTACAACCTATTTGGATATAACAAAGCACAAAAATGAGTTTTATAAACTCAAACGATAAATGTGATTATCATATATGAACAATCAACACAATGTTATTGCTTCATATCTTATAATCTAAAGTATACAAGTTCCATGACACTTCATGGTCATCTTGTCTAAATGCAATAAAAGCTTGGATGGTGGATATACCATGTATCCATTTGTTCCAACTTTATAAATTGCTTATTTTCTTTCCTATCATCGTTATTCCCAATAACATGAAGTTATCTAAGTACATCACTAGATCTCTATCTAGTGTTGGACTCTTTAATCTTGAAAGATGCTCCCACTCGTTATCATGATAACCACGTGATGGGTATCTTGGTGGAAGGGTATACTCAATAGATCCTTGTAACCCACCTCATCGTCATCATTATGTACTAAGACTCTATTTGTAGAATTTTCAATGATTGACACTTCAATCATCCCTTTTTATTTATTCGCTTTTATAACAAAATTTAGCCTTGGATTTTGTCAGATCCTATACAGGTTTGGAAACTTGGGTTCGTGTGACATTTAACACGCAACTAAGTTATTTTTACCAAACACAAGAATAAACTCATAGTTCTCCTCGAGAATCTCATGGATATTCTTGGAGGCTATCCAATGACTCTCATGTGGATTACTTATTATCAACTTGTCATGCTCCAAGCATACAATTTATCAAGGTATGTGCATATCTAGGCATATATGATTGGCCTAATGGCGGAAACATTAGCAATCATGTGTATCCTCTCTCATGTATCACTATACATTTTGGATACCTACTCCAAGTCTTTCATCTAAAAATAATTTCCCAAACACTCCTCCACGGAAGGCAATGTCAGTACATTATTCTCAATGACCAATATGTCTCTTACATACGAGACATGGGAGATATTCTCGCCTCAGATACAATATGCTTCTTCCAAGTCTTTCATCTAGAAATGATTTCCTAAACACTCCTCCACGGAAGGCAATGTTAGTACATCATTCCTAATGATTGATATGGCTCATACATACAAGACATGGAGGATATTTTGCTCCCACTAATCTTCATGACCATACATGATGATTTTTCACTCCCACTAATACTCATGTCCACACATGATAGATCCAGATCCCACTTAGCTACATGCATAAACATGGCTCTTCGACAATTCGAGGAAACCATTCTCTCATGTTATGCAATGATTATTACAACCTCTCAAATGCTCTCTTAGGATCACACATTGATCTCCTAAGTTTTGTACGACAACTTGTCCACTTCTAAATGACCATTTAGAAAGGAAACTTTAAACAACTCTTTGTCACGTTGTCATACATATACTTTCAACGAAGTGTAGATGCAATAATCTTGGATCTCAAAGATGGTTATATTTTAACTTATATATAATACTTTACAATAAAGCTTTATTCACCTTGGGGAGGTCCAAACCTATCCAAGTGATTTTACTTATGTATAATCCATCTTATACAACATGGCTTTTATGTAACAATTTTAAATTCAGAATAATAACCTCCAACCCATAGATCATAGTCTTATCACAAAAAGTAGATATTTTCACTTATAAGCTTTCGACCTTGGATGACTTAAGAACATTTTCTCTTGTCTTTTTCTCTTGCCTTTGTTTGTGGCATATTTTCTCCCACTCTATCCTTTAGTAAATACGTTTATTTATGTTAAGGATAGCACCATGAGCCACAAACAGTTTTGTTTCTTTAGGTGTAAATGAGAAAATTGTTGTAAGGAAAACTTCATGAGCTCTATTCCTTAGTCACAAACAGCTTGTCCTCCAGGTATAAATGGGGTATAATGCTCTTATTAATTCTTATTAACTTCGAGCGATCTATAGTAGACTTATTTGTTTAGACTTTAGTATTCTAGCTTCTTTATAGACTCACTCTATTTAAGCAAAATACTTGGACTCTTATCCATGTCTTGAACAAATTTAGGATTCTTAATCCTTCCATAGCTAGTATGGAATCTAATTGACGTATTAAAGATCTTATCTTGGGTTTTATATGGATTGTAAATCTCCAAGTGTGAGTTCGTTAACTCACTTTGACTTATGCAATTGACCTTTCTTATCCCAAATAAGTTGTGATGTCTTGTCACAATGCCAAACTGAGAATCCCATTCTTAACTTTGGTTTTTCATAATGATCCAATCATTATATTCCTTTTAAGATCAATTTAGTCGTTTTAATTTATGTTTCATGATACTAACATTGCATGATGAAAAGGTTTAGGAACATTGAAACAAATTCCATAGATATAGTGACTTGGGTTGAAAGCCAAGTCACCATCAAAATACAACCATTGTTCATAGGAATTCAAAATACTTTCCATGTCAAAACATGAAAATGTAATAGTTCAACAAACCAATTAAAAATGCAATAATAAAATAGAAGACAAATAGCAAAATATCGCCAAGCCCATCATAGGTCTCCTCTACGTGGTGGCTACCCTAGCTTCCTCGTAGATCCTCCTAGGCTCGCTTTCCCTTGTCCTTCTTCTCATGCCCTAAATGTGATCAAAAAGGGTGGTGAGAATCACAACTCGTATCAAAATACCAAAGTTGAGATGAGTATCAATAACAAAACTTTGGAAAGAACCATTACCAACTGGAAGAACCCGTCCAGCTTTGATGTCTCCCATGTACTTGGAGCAATTACGCTTCCAATGGCCCGTGGCATTACAATAATGACACTTGTCTTCGGACACGGCTCCCTTCTTGCCTTTGGAAGAGCTATTCATAATAGCTTTCCCTTTGCCTTGATAGGAGTGAATGGGCTTGCTTCCCTTGTTCCCTTTGCCTCCACTTTTCTTGAACTTCGTCTTGCTCTTGACATTGATGTTCAAAACATCCTTACTTGAGCTAGCTTGAAAACCCATGTCACGTTCGGCTTGCACAAGCATCTTGTGCAACTCATGAACCGTGACAGTGGCATTTTGCATGTTGAAGTTCACCCTAAAGTTGACAAATCCTTTAATCTTACTTAAGGAGTGAAGTATGCGGTCAATGATGAGAGGCTCGGGAATCTCTATTCCTTGCTCTTTAAGCACCTCTACGTACTCAATCATTTTGAGCACGTGAGGGCTAAAACTATGACCCTTCTTCATATTTAGGCCGAAAAATTGGGAGGCGGCTTCATATTGCAAAATTCTTGGAGCTCGTGAAAACATGGTCACGATCTTAGAATAGATTTCATATGCGGTTGCCATCTTTATGGCATTGCGTTGAAGCTCGTTATCCATCGAAAAGATCAAGACATTCTTGATCGCCGCCGACTCCTTGTGGTAGGCCTCATATGCCTCCCTAGTGGCGTTCGATGACCTCGCATTTGGAGTGGGAGGGGTCGCCTCGGTTAGGTAACCAAGCTTACCGTCACCTTCAGCGGCTAGGCGTAGTTGCCTAATTCCAATCCGTGAAGTTTGAACCATTCTTATCAAGTTTACAACGATCCATGAAGGATCTTAGCCATGATACGGTGGTGAGTGGTGGAGGTCGAGCCTCTTTATTGTTGTTTTCCGACATTGCGAATTAAAATAAGTTGGACTACAAAAAATGAAAGAAATATCAACATTTATCGTTTTAATATACTTGTAAACATTTTAAACAAGTTTAGCATTTATATAATGACCTCTATCCAATTACATAAATGATTCCAAGACCCAAGTCCTATATCAACTCGGGTTTATGTGAGCCACGGATTCCACGACCTTTATTAATATTACTTGGTGGATTAACTCTTTAACCGATTCTACCATTAGAATTCTTGGTCGATGAAATACTTTATTGTCATCTTTAGCTTGGAACACATGGGCCACGGACCCTAATCTTTCCGTTGAGTTCAACCAAATTTTGATGCAATAACAATTTATTGCCCCACTTACCCAACGTAATAAGTTTAGCACCTCGGTGAGCCGAACCTACTTCCTTACGAAATTGAGATTCATGGGTTCTACTATTTGTTAAGGCTAAGTCTCAATTACAAAAAAATAGAGGTCAAGTCAATTTATATTATCTATCTCCTTTTAAGTGAACTAAATAGGTGAACTATTGATAATTATAATTGACGCGGTCGATTGACTCGATAAAATGCATGTGTTATTTAAGTGGCGATTTAGCATGCATGTAACATATAAAATAAAATGCAAGCATAAAATAAATTCCTTGCATGGCCTTCCTAAAAGAATAGAAAATCAAATTAACTATTACAAATTCGGAAACCAACTCCTTGGTCCCTTGAACAAAATTTGCACGCCTCCTAAGGACACCGTCTTTCTTTTGGAACGCCTTTCCAAATGGCACCGTCTTTAGGAAACTCCGGGATTACAAATGATATAATAAAATTACAAGACTATTCTATTATACATTTGCAAAATAAAATGAAATGATACAATAAAAGTGATATGAGATCACATTAAATTATAACCGAATCAATATTCTCATACACTTCGGGTAATATCGATAAAAAAAACTAAGGCCATACTAAGACAAATTACATAATTCCAAAATTACATAAATCCAAATGACATTCATTCATTAAAAATACAGCATAATTATATGTAAACTCATGCAATATACATGTGCCAAATCGCCCTAATAACTTTATATCGTATATAAACCCGGTTTTATGGAAATGCGTGATAATAACCAATTAAAATCACAAATTAATACTTAAATAAAACTTAAGCCCACGTTAATTACCCTAACTGTTTAGAACTCAAAACTTAGTCTCCACTAATTATTTGACAATAATTCAACTCGGTTTTGCATTATTGCTCGGTTTTAACCATTTTTAACATAACTTTTATGTAATAATTTCAAATTAAATTACAATAATTTATAAATTTGAAAAAAAAAAATTTTAATATTCTGGAACATTTCCAGGAACATCTTCATGTCAAAATTTTGGTCAAAAGTTTTCGAATCATTTTAGAGAAAAATATAGTTGCCATTAATCGATTTTATCAAATAAAATACTAAAACCACACGAAAATTAATCTAATTAATTTTCAACTTATACAAATGATATGTAAATTATTTACTCAACATATGATAATTTTATCATGCCAAAAAATTCATTTTAGCTATTTATGCCAAAATAATCACTATTTATGCCTTTTTAACTATTAAAAATCATAAATCATGCAAAATGAACCATATTTATCTCAAATTTTACATACAGTAGGTAAAATATTCATGTGATATCATACTAAAATTTCATGGCCAGATTCGAATTTTAACTAGTTTTAGTCATAAAATGTTCATTTTACTCATTAAAATGGATCTATTTAACTAAAAATCATTAAATAAAGCAATAATCTTCCATAAATCCTCAAAATGACCTAAAAGCTTTTTAGGATCATAATATATTTCATGCTCAAAATTTCGTGACTTTATCATATAAATCACATATTTTCTAGTTTTATTTTGTTAACATAACTCGTAAAAACTTCATAAAACCGATTGCATGCAACATCCTATGCTCTGATACCAATTGTTAGGTTCATATAGCTACTCTTAAGACTCTTCTTAAGATTAACTAATTAACTCTTTAATTAGTTTATGTAAGATCTAGTTACATGCTAAATATATAAATCGAAATAGAAAAAGAAAATATTCCTCACATTGCTTGATTATATTTCGGGTATTGGGCACAAGTACAAGACACCTTCTTGTACTTGTTCTTGAGCTTAAGAATTTATGGATGAACTTCCTAGTTCCAAGTATAGGAACTCTCCTTGGTGATGCACCTAGACTATCCTTAATATCTTGAATATTGCTTTACTAGAACAACAAACAAGATCCCCTTAATAACAAGTATGAAACTCTAAATTTCTACCTTAGAAATGTCGAGTTCAATCCACAAAATACAAGTTCTATGAAACTTCTAAAGTTTCTAAGTATTTAGTGATTTTTAGTGAGATGTTGTATGTATTTTCTTATGAGATCTTCAAGTGGGTAAACAAGAGGAAATCACCCCCTTATCTACCCACAAAGCCGGCACCCACATAGGGAAGGATGGTTCCCTTTTGCTTTTTGCCTTATCAATGTTTGTAGGGTGGCTATAGGTATTTAGGCTAGTGATGATTATGCCTAATCTTGATTAGAACAACATTAAAGCCCTAAACTCCACCCTACACACAAGCATATTATATTTGTGATTTTTGTCATTTGTCACACATATGACATGTGACATGTTATCTCATAATAAAAATATGTATTCAACTAGTTTAAATACAATTTCATGTCAAATAAATTAAACTTAACATTTTAAGTAATAATTTATAATCACATATATATAAAATGGGTCATCTCATATTTGGTTGTTATGATCTACAACTAATTGAAATTATGATCAACCAATCATGCTTATCTCAAATGTTTCATAAACATTAAGCATTCTAATATAACAATTATATTATTGAATCTTATTTAATCACATTATAATAAGATATATTTCTCACTTGTAAACTTGTTCTGTTCTAAGGGATTAATTAATCTGTATCGTTATACAATTAATTAATATTCTTGATTAGGGAATCGTCCTTTCGGTGTGACCTCAAGGGATCAACTGATCACCACCGTCATACGACAGTAATGTCAAACTCTAGTAAGCCAATCATTACCGATTAATGTGGATCAGTTGACTATAATGTTAATCATCCTTTTGTATCCTCGTTAATGAGATTTAATCCAGTGATCGCACTATTGAGGACACTCACTCCAACACACTATTACCATTAGTGTAACAAAAAAGAGAATAATCGGATAGGTATTGAACAAAGCCAAAAGCGATAAGACCAGCGGATAATTTAGCAAACCAACAACGCAGAGCTTGACGGAGCCCGTACAACGACTTCTTCCATTTACATACCTTACCCGGAGCATCAACCGAATAACCGAAAGAAAGTCGCATATAAACCTCTTCCTCCAGATCCCCGTGTAAAAAGGCGTTATGAACATCCATCTGATGTAACTCCCAACGACGGGCGGCAGCAAGGGCTAGAAAAACACGGACGGTCACCATTTTAGGAGTAGGAGCGAAAGTTTTATAATAATAAATACCAGCCTCCTGATTATTACCAAGGACAACCAACCTAGCCTTGTATCGTTCGAATGAACTATCAGCCCGCAATTTCACCTTATACACCCACTTATTACCAATAATTTTCTTACCAGTCGGAATATCAACAGTCGCCCAAGTGCCATTGCGTTCCAACGTGTCAACTTCGGCCTGCATGGCTTCACGCCACTTTGCATTCTGCACGGCATCACGATACGACTTGGGCTCAACATTATCATCAAGGTTAGTAAGAAAACATCGATCCAAGACTGAAAACTGATCATACTTTACATAATGTGCTAAAGGATAAGGCGTACCTGATGATAATGGAAGGGTTTTGTTAGACGACTGACTATACTCTTTGGAAGGAGAAACAACTCGTGCAGTACAAGTGACATACTCATCTTCATCGTATCGAGACCACGGAATATGAGGTCGCTTGCCCCTACCATATTCACCTTCTTCATTCTCCACGCCGCTGGCATCAATATCAGCATCACTACGGGTGGCAGGTTCTTCAACCACCTCGCCCCCTGTAGCTACCTCCTCCTAGCTCCTGACCATGTGCAAGGACAACAGGAACATCGCCCAACAACACCTCCCCATTAATTCGCGTGTCATCATCAAGACATGGCCTAACCTCCTGACTAACCCAAGTCAGTGGGGAACCGGTCAGGCCATTGAAAGAGAAAATACTCTCCTCAAAGACAACATCCCGTGAGATAAAGAATTATTTAGACTCAACATCGTAAACCTCCCATCCTTTATTCCCAAAAGGATTACCCACAAAAACACAACGACGATTACGAGAGGCAAATTTATCACCATCCCGACGAGAATGCTTGACAAAACAAAGGCACCCAAAAATTCGTATATTATCATAAATGGGTGGTTTACCAAATAATATTTCGAATGGAGTTTTTCCATTAAGTAAGACAGAAGGGGTTCGATTGATCAGGTAACCCGCAGTCAAGACGCGTTCTCCCCAAAAATTAACAGATAGATCGGACTGAAACCGAAGGGCTCGGGCGACATTTAGAATATGATGGTGTTTTCTTTCTACCCGACCGTTTTGTGAAGTCCCAACACAAGTAGTTTGATGAATGATTCCTTTTTCGTCAAAATATGATTTTAAACAAGTAAACTCCGTTCCATTATCCGTGCGAATAACTTTAACATCAACATCAAATTGTCGTCTCACCATGGCAACAAAACTTTTCAATAGCTGAGACACTTCTCTTTTAGTCTTAATAAGATAGACCCAAACAGCACGGGAATAATCATCCACTATTGTCAAAATATAACGGTTACCACATGAAGAAGGCGTGCGATCATCTCCCAACAAATCACAATGTACTAATTCAAATATCCCAGCGGCTTTATTATTGCTAACAACGAATTTTCTCTCGTTTGTTTAGCACGAAAACAGACATCGCAAAGCTCAATATGACTAATGTTTTACGACTAAAGAAAGGTAAATAATGCACTATTCTTCTTGAAGGATGACTCAGTCGACGGTGCCACATACCAGCCTCATCGTCCCCTTTTTTCGTCCCATACGCACGAGTTGTCAATCCTTGAAGAAGATATAGTCGGCCATGTTGCTCACCCATACCAATCGTCGTCTTCGACGCGCAGTCCTATATAACCCAAGATAAATTAGTAAATTGAACATTGCAATCAAGATCGATACTTCACTGATAAACATACACAAGGTTACAATTAAACTCGGGCACAAAGAGCACATTATTTAATACGAGGATTCCTCCCGATACCACTTTTCCTTCTTTGACTGCTTGTGACGATTTACCATTCGGTAAAGTAACCATACACGGCGCAATTTTGCACACGTCACTCAACAACTCACGACTACCTGTCATGTGGTGCGTAGCGCTAGATTCTAATAACCAAAGAACAGTTTGATTTATATTACCAGACATGTGGTAATTAGTGGCATTAGAAGACGTCCCTTTGGCGTTGTTCACGTATGCGTCCCACTGCTCTTTCGGTATGCTGACATATTGCTCTTTGTTTTCCGTTGCTTCTTCACTTCCTTGTACACTATTCGCACTCCCACGCCCATAACCACCACCACGTCCTTGACCTCCACAAAAGTTCAACCTGTTTCGTTCTTTCCAACCCTTGGGGTGGCCGATAATGTCAAAGCATTTATCCCTCACATGTCCCCATCTGTTACACTTATCACATTTCTGCAGGCCGAGAGTTAAATCTGACATTGTGGGCTGTTTTTGCGACAAAACCAATGGGATCTGCTCTGTTTTCACCGCGAATCCCAAAACTGCTTCCAATTCCGACACCTTGAACTATGGCCGCATAAACACGATCTAGGTAGCACGAAAACGGACAAGGACACGGACACGGGCACGGACACGTGATACGACATCTCGTGAAATATAGGACACGGGACACGAAATTTAAATTTAATAAAATATATATTTTATAGTTATAAATATAGTACGATTTTATTTTTATATTGGTGTTTGCTATTAAATGTAAATAATTGAAGGTAAAATTTGACTTTGACTATAAATTTATTCTCATTTCCCACCCAACTCATCTTCTAATCAATCTCTTTTAGTCTTTCAACCTCTTATTCCTAATTTATAGGTGTCCGTGTGTCCGACACGGTGTCCGACACTGGACGGCTAGTTGGAAGGAGTGTCCTTGCTACCTAGAGCACGATTAAGGGAGGGCAGGAGTTCGTGCATCAACAAGTTAGAACGGACTGTAGCATACAGAGAATCGAGTCCCATTTGAAAATCGTGCACCTTTGCTTCATCATGTTTCTTATCCATTTTTTTATTAATATTGCACTTGTGACAACCCTCGCGAAAGCGGAAATATAAAACATACAAGCATGTGAATTATATAGCGGAAATATGAAGCTTTTAAAAACTTTTATACATGCAAGAAGAAGTATACGAGGAGTGTCATATATTACAAACTAAAGTATGAAATACAATAAAGAGACGGAGTCTCTCAAAATATTATAAATGTCAAAGTGATTAGCAAACTAGCTAATAAACGTCTAGAGGTGTTTCATCCAGGGACAACGCCCGCTAGCTCACACCCGAACCCAAAATACCACAAGCAAAAAGTCATCCAATCAAGCAACATGTTCATCCATGAAAAACATGAACGCCACAGTCAGTGGGGAGTAACTCCGGGTTCTCCCAGCCATATCACCTTTAACGTACATATAAGGAAATACAAAAGTAAAGAATGCATATATAGATATACATGTGAGTACAATAAGAATAGAAGGCAATTCTATAGATAATGATAAGAATCATGTGGAAATCAAATCCGAAACCATCATGTTATTCAAAGACTCGGGGAAAGACACTCTTAGGCAACGGAATACGCTCACTAGGGCTTGCATCTCACCGTTAGCGGTATAAGTTTGATAAGATTGAGACTCGACAGACAAACCAAGTCAAGTCATGCGATGATCACAATAAATCCAACATATTATCATCCATTCACGAACCAAGCATTGACGGTGCCTCCCCAATCATGCAATGACCATGAATAATATCATGAAATCACGCATTCAAAGACGACACAAGACGACATCTCTCACGGTAAATGAAACGCACTAGCATCGTGTACATGGCAAGTATGATTAAAAGGCATCCACGGGATAAAGCATTTCCCTGAAAGCATACACGATAAAGCATTTCGCGTATGTTGACTAATTTCCTCCTGGTTGCACGACGATAATAAATATCCGGTCCTAGTCTAAACCTGGCCAGATTCTCGGAATGAACGTGTTCCGATTCGACATGCGATAAAGCGTTTCGCATCCAAGACTCGGTCTTACAAAAATAAACGCCGAGTACCCCAAATTCGGTAGATCAATTCACGAAAGAGGCGGAAAAGAGCTCAAGCCTCATAACAAGCGGTACGCTACATGCAAATAACACCACCTCGCAAGTACACAATATTTGACGGCCGGGGCGATCAACGCATAGCGTTCAACTCCCAACAACGTCGTCGTATGCCCACTAACACATGCATTTAAGCAGTAGGATACCTCTCCGTTCCGACATTCCAGCCTTACGAACGGGAAGGTAGCCAAGGGAATGAGAGTACAAAGCACAAGACAAAAATAGTGCTCAAACCGTATCATTTGTAAAAACCGACTCAAAGTGGGACATATCGAAAACCGTCACGAAACATGTGATACAAGCGAATAAAAATATCATATATCCAAAACATGAATCAATACATGATACCTAAGCATTAGACCAAGTTTAAGAAGCATAATAAATAGGAAACATAGATACCTCTCCAAAACCACAAGTTTGGAAACTAACTAAAACAAGGGTTCACTTCAAACTGTCATAACTAGAGTTCTAGACATGTAAATACAGAAATTCCAAGTCGAGGTGATAGCTTATCCTCTTACAGTTCCAACGAATGGTCACAAGCCCAAAACAAGCAAGTAAAGAAGGAGATATGATCATTTTACAAAAAAGGGTCAGTGTAGTGAAACTGCACAAGTCACGACCGTGACTTGTATTTCACGACCGTGAAATGAGGTTTCACGACCGTGACATGCCATCTCACGACCGTGAGATGTGTGACCAATTCACCCGAGAACCTTCAACATAAATTCAATCCTTTTATTTCCAATTTTCATAATTCATTTCTAATAACTATCAACAATCAATATTCATCCTCAACAATCATCAACTAACAACAATCATCATCAATAACTCAATTCCTAAGCTTACTAATCATATTATAAATACGAATTCTAACATACAAATCATATAAAACACGTAAATGATACCGAGTAACCCTTCACCGTTACCTTTACGCGTCTTTAATCGATTACTAAGCCTTCCTAGTGGTCTCCACCTACAATTAGGTAATAAAAGATGAATATATTTCACCTTGAGAAAGACGGATAATTTAAAAAGCGAGAAAGACGGTAATTTTATTACTAATACGGATAGAGGAAGGTAAGAGGAGAAGAATAAGACGAACTTACGTGAATTCTATCAAGGAACGAAAGAGCTATGAGAATTCTAAGATCGAAAGCAAAGAGGGAGGCAAAGTTTTGGTTGCTTAAGGAAGAAGAAAAGTTTTTGTGATTGTGTTGAATGAATATTAGGTTAAGGAGTATGAGGGAGAATAAGTAAAGGGTGAGTCGGAAAAGTCAACGAAAGTCAAAGGCGGCTCAATAGTCAAGAAAAGTCAAAGACGACTTAAAAGTCAAGAAAAGTCAAAGACGACTTAAAAGTCAAGAAAAGTCAAAGACGACTTAAAACGGGATTCCCATGGAATCTCGCGGAAATTCCAAATACGAACTCGGAAATTCTAAATTCGACTCGGAAAATAAAATTCTAAATTAAAACTTAATTTCGCTAAAAAGTATCCGTAAAATATTTTCACTATAAAAATAGGGTATATTTCCGGGTGTTACAACACTTGCAACCACCACACTCACACGTGGGATTACGATCGAATTTGTCTAGCTCGTCCCACTACCGCTTCAAACGGCCATAATACTCCGACACAGGCTCCTTCTCACTTTGTTTACACGACTTTATTGAAGCCTTGACACGATGCAATTTCGGTGCATTACCCACACTGAAATGTTGCTCAATGTCACCCCACAAGACTTTTGCTTCATCGACATACGTTATCGTTGAACCCAACGTTGGTTCAATGACGATGAATATCCAATTAACCATCATAGCGTTCACCATATACCAATCTTCAATTTCTTCTGATTTTTCATCAGGCTTCTTTATTGTACCATCAATGAAACCCGTCTTCTTCCTAGCACGTAGAGCACCACGCAATTTGACGGACCATTCGTCATAATTATCACCGGACAACATGACGTGCACAACTTTGTCTCCTAATTTATCACCCGGAGCTAGGAAGTATGGACTGATAGACGTCTTTTTGGTTTCACTGTCTTTAGTCATGGTAACAGTCGCGCGACAATGGCAACGATGGCGCACAAAATTGGCTCTGATGCCAAGTTAAAGACGTATTGACAAGACAATGATTTGGGAAGATTTTGTGTATCTCATATTAACTGATAAACGTTACATATATACTTGTATAACCCTAGGTCGGTTTAGGAAACCGTATCACCAAACGACACACTTACCATAAACCCATATACTAAATAATACACACAATAATTACCATATAATATATTCCATATTCCGTAACATGTTTTAGTACTTCACTAAAGTCGAAGAAGTAAGGATCATTCTTCATTTCTTGTTAGAATGGAGAGATTCATTTCCTATGAAAATAATATTAAACTATATCTCCATTTCATTTTTCAATGAGTTACTTTTCATGTGAAACTGCGATTGTTGGATCACATCAAAATAAAATTTGAACCCTTTATAGGAAATGAACCTCCAACTCCTTTGAGCATACGGAGAGGATTTCTTCAGAGCAAATGGAAAGAATTCTAATTGAAGCCGAGAGTCCATAAAAGTTGATCCGGAACAATGTGGTAGAATTTGAATTTGGGCCAGCCTAGTGAGAAATCTAAAACCATGTGAAGAACAGGCGTATGATTAAACACTAAGCCCAATTAGTGTCCTAATTCAAAGGACGATCATGAAATACTCGACCGACACTAGCTAATAAAACCAGAAAATTCACTTTTTTTTTTTTTTTTTTTTTTTTTTTTGGCAGCAGTAAAAAAATAGTAGCTTACAAAGTACAAATCCGACTCTTTAAGTCGGATTTTATTATTATTACAACATTCAAACAACAACTTAAACTAATGACTTGGTCGGTGAGATGAGCTGCCTTATTGAGGGGACAATCGGAGGTGGCCAGATATACGGGCGTTTCCTTCCTCTTCCTAATTTGTTGAGCTTCGGAGGAGTACCTGCAACAAGACACACTTACGCCACGAAGACGTAGAAATTTATGGGGGAAAGGTCTACTTGAAGAGCAAGTAGACAGGTTGTGTCTCGGAGATTCATCCTCTTGGCTATTATCTTTCTTGTTATATTCACTTGCATCATGTGACAAAGAAAGAAAGCCTTATCCCCCTATATGTCACTCTACAAGTGCCACTTAAATTAAAGATTAAATATATATTTGTCACATCACGTGGAATATCATCTGGCTTCAGCTTTACTTTCTTAAATTTGGTATCCCCTTTCACGTTTGCATGACCCATTTATACAATTGTGCCGGAATTTTGCACTCCAAACTTGCTATTCTTCATTTAATAGACAAAACATGGAACTTCTCGTATATTTGTAGTTATTAGTTGTTCTAAGGTACTAATATTAATGGACTGTTTTGTTAAGAGTTTGCAATTACTTCCATACCGACACTCTTCACTAGTAGAGCAATACTGCATCTTATTCCTCAACCATATGCTTATTTTGGTACACTAATCACTATGCCCTAACTACTCCCTCCATCCCGGTCAATTATTATCCTATCATTTTGACATAAAGATCAAGGAAAACATGGGGATTATTTGTGGTTCCACTTAGTGGATGACAAATACACAATAGTCCCATTACGTGATTATATTATTTATAGAAATCCTTTAAATTTCCAAATATAAAAAGGACAACAATTGATTAAGACATCCTAAAATAGAATAAGACAACAATTGACCGGAACGGAGGGGGTAGAATATATGGCTCTTAAGTTATGAAAATTTAGATTTATAACAATGAAGATTGATGGCTAATTGCTCTAATTGCATCGCGCAAAAGTTATTATTGTAAAAATTAAGCTCCATCGATCGATGAATCTATGACAATATCCATAATTTGCCGATTAATATTATATAAGTAGTTAGTAGTACGAGTATAAGGCCTTGTTCTTTCTGACTTTTTAGAGCTGAACTGAACTGAACTAAATGGAGCTGAACTGAACTGAACTGAATAGAGCTGAATTGAACTGAATAAAGCTGAACTGAAATAAGCTTAGTGGAGCTGAATTGAGTTGAAAAAATAATAGTAATAAATATAATAATAATAACAACAACAATAATAATAATAATAATAATAATAATAATAATTATTATTATTATTATTATTATTATTATTATTATTATTATTATTATTATTATTATTATTATTATTATTATTATTATTATTATTATTATTATTATAATGGTAATGGTAATGGTTATGGTAATGATAATGATAATGATAATGATAATGATAATGATAATGATAAATATTATTAGTTGTTATCATTAGTCTTAATAATAATATTAAGAAATATTAATAGTAGTATTAATATTAATATGATTGATTTTGATAGTCATAACATTTATTATAATAACAATAATAATTAGTGATAATAATAATAATAGTAGTAATAACAATAGTACTAGTAGTAGTAGGAGGAGGAGGAGTAGGAGTGCGGCCCTGATAGTTTCTCGGTTGACCACTAATTTCTTGTAAATTGTGCTTTGAGCTTGATAAAATAATAAAAATGATAGTAATATTAATAATATTGATAATAGTTGCCATTAATAGAATATTCCCCCCAGTTTATAATAATTTTCGTAGTTTGTATTGTATAGTTTTCGAGACGACACTTTGACTCGATTTCTCTTCATATATTTTCAATTTTTTTTTTCATTTAAAAAATATGTTTCCAATTTTTTTTTTTTATGATGAATGTAAATGTTTTTTGTTATAATGTCTCAGCTTTTATATTTTAACACTTATTTATGGTCAAAGTTATAACGAGGGATAATTATGAGATGGAGAGAGTATTATTTAATTAATAATAATAATAGTAATAAAATAATAATTATAACTAATATTAATAAAAAAAATTTAAGTTTAAGCTGAGTATAACTGAAATGAGCTGAATTTAGTGGAGCTGAACTGAACTGAATGAAGTTGAGCTGAACCGAACTGAATAGAGCTGAACTGAACTGAACTGAATAGAGCTGAACTGAACTGAAATGAGCTAAACTGAACTGAATAGAGCTAAACTGAACTGAAATGAGTTGAAATTAAGCTGGAAAGAACATGGCCTAAGACTGAGATAATATATTAAACTCCTTTACATCCATTTCAAATTACCAATGAGAAGATTGCACAAACAATAAGAAATATAATTAACTTTTACTGAAATATTACATACTACTGCAGTTGAGTAAGTTACATGTTAATGAATAATTTAATACTTAACTTTAACCAATATTTTAATACGGTATTTAAGGAGAATATTTTGAAATTTTGGTTCACTAAATTGAAATTTTGGTTCACACTTGACAAAATTAGGGAATACATTTATACTTTATAAACTTAAAAAACTCTATACACTGTCAATTGATTTTTTGATCAAATATCCTAATAACTGACCAAAAATATTTGCGCCAACTCATTTTAATAATCGTACTTTCTTGTTTCAGACAAATACGTTAGAAATAAAGACGAGAGTTTTGTAACCATTATATGGTCAAACGTATCCGCAATAGTCCAATTAGTACTACGATTTATGATAATTTGTTTCCAAAAGTGGTCACAATTTGCTATCAAATGATTACAAATTCTCCATCTTTATTTCAGACTAAAATAGATCATATGAAGAGAGACCTAATCTTTAATAATTACCGGTTGATATTGTGGTGCTAGTAATAGTGTCAGGCACGTATTCTTTGTTGCACATAGATGAATACTTAATTAATGTTGTACTTGACTATCTAACAGTGGACTTATTGTATGTAAATGTTATCTACTTACTAAAATCAGTAATCAATTCGTAACTAAGTAATCCATATCACTATTTACTCCGTGCAAAATGGGGATTAGATTAACAATGTGTGTCTGTAAATTTGAAAGAGCAATACAAAGAGTCAATGACAAATTCCAATATTGCATAATTAAGGGATTTGTGCTGCTGCTTTCCTCAATTTATGCGTTGGCGCTACAATGCTGTATGTTATGATTGTTATCTGGTTAAGTTGCTCTATGGTGAGCCTTTCGATGCACAATAGTTTATGAACAATGATTTATAGTTATGCACCATCTTGAGGTGTGAATGTGATACGAAAATTACTCGAATAATAAGATTCGTTAACTTGTAGCGGAAACAGACTATGCCACAGTCGTGCAGACTGTTGATTCTCGTTGAAACTGGAACAAGTAACAGTGATAAGAACTGTGATCTTGAAACACACGGATGTAACAGTCTGGATGACTGTTGCAACGAACAGAAACACACGAACAACCACGAACAAATAAGATTATAAATACTAAAAAATATTATATTATATACTTGACGTTAGTATTGGGATGGAGATTGTGCGGTTACATGCATAAGGGTAAAATGAATTGGTCTCATTGTAGATAATCAATATAGTTTTCTTACTTTATTAAAAATAAAAATAAAAAATAAAAAGGGGACAACTCCAACTATCTTTTTTATTAAAATAAAACTAAAAGAAATATAAAATGTGTTTACATAAATGTTCATTGATACGCCGTCCAAAATAGATGGTGACATAAGTTCCAAATAATTGTTGTAATCGTGCCTGCATTTGTAGCGCAATCACTTAATACTACCAGCAAACTGTCTGACGATGGCCAATCAAACGTGAATATAACCTCAATTTAGTTATTTTGTAACTCCATTAAAAAAGTACGTAATTCTTGGATGAGACGGTATTACACCGTGACCCGTGAGACGATCTCATTGTATGAAAAGACAACTTATTTATTAACACTATATGTGTAAACGCTTTATAAAAATGGATTGTCTCACGGTGTGAATAAAATTAAGAAAAAATGCACTCTAAAAATTCTAAAAATAGAGATAAAAATGTTAATTTTTTTTCCTAACAAAAGAGTTGTCGACTCACTTATACGAAAATAAAAATAAAAATTAAATGATACAACTACTCACAACCTTCTTCGATTTTCTCAGCTCACATCGTGTTATAATCATACTTTTTTTTTTCTTAAACGATTGTCAAATTGGGCATCAAGGTCTTTTGCTATATAGGTCTACAATGTAATAGTGAAAACCGTATTACAATGTAACTAGTTTTAAACCCCGTGCAATGCACGGGATAGTATAGATTAACTCTGTAATTTAATTTATAACACATTTTTTTTTGCAATTATTCTATATATCTAAATCAAAAGTTTCATAACTCAATTATTCTATATATCTAAATCAAAAATTTCATAACTCAATTATGTAATAAGGAAGTACCTTCGTAATAAAACTAATACTCCTTAGTTGAGCTATTTTTTGTTAAACATAAATAAATCGTATGTCAATCACAAATTGTCATCTAAGATGGATATCATTTGTTTTAAGGTTAATAAGATGAGTCAAATAGTACTAAATTATAGAAAATGTCAAAATTTTGTCCATATTACCACATTTGACCCGTTTTAATTTTACATTAAGACGGATACTCCATTTAAAGTAATACTTCTTGTATATTAATCTCTCAAGAAATTGCAATATTTCGTCAATACCCGCACTTTTAAAATGCAATATTTAGTCAATACACCTTGAAATTTGCGCTCTCTCTCGTGGGTGTACAACCGTACTTATTGAGTGACGCGATCTTATTCTATGACACCATCCTATGGTTTAAAAGGACAATTCATTTATTAGTAAAATCAAGAGGATTGCTATCTACCTTAGTTATCCCTACCACTCTTTTCATTTGCTCTCTCACAATTGATTAAGTTAATATATATTATGTGGGGTCAAATATCAAGTGGATGAGACCAATTATCTATTCATCAGTTATTAGATGAGAAGGTAGAAAAAAAAAGGTAAATTACAATTCTGAGAGCATCCACATTGAAGAGTAGATCATCTTCCTCTCTTTTATTTTTTCCAAATTTCTCATTCGCCACATCACTTTCTTTCTTTTCTTCCCCATTCCCCACTATACTCATCCTCTTACTCTTTTTTACTCCACATCAAAGGGGATGTTGCCTTCCTCTTTTTTTAACCTTTTAAATGAACCACACCACTCATTTTCTTTCTTATGGTACTTGGTCTAAGGTAAGGACATCCTCCAAAAATAGAGGATGTCTTCTAGTTCGACTTTAAAGAGAATGTTGGCACATTAAAGAGAACATCCTTTTAGCACTCTTACTCATCTAAGAAGATGTCAATCCTCTTCAATGTCGATGCTCTAACAATCTATAAACCGTTTATAAAAAATGGGCTATCTCATAATGTAAAATTATCTTATTCTATAACCATCAGTTAAGGCTTTTCCTAATAATTCTCAAAGTGTCGCAGATATAAACATTAGGTCTATCTTAAACGCATTCCATCTTATGATATACGGAGTAACATGATTTGTAAATGAACAAATAACAATTGTTTCAACCTCTTCCTTTTCCCCTTCTTTACTTTGTTATTATTGACACCTCAATCTCCCATTTCATTATTCATCATTACTGGATTTGCCCATCAATATGTAGTAGGTGCGTGCGGTTTCCGTCTATTAGAGCCTAATAATTATTGTGTGAGACGGATTTACAATGAAAGACAATAGCGGTGTAAGATTGTACTATTTAAGATTCTGACATTAGAACCCCATTCCTTTCTATCAATTCTATGATTAATACATGAAACATATTCTCTTCTATCCAAATCAAAGATAACATTGCCTTTTGGGTGGTTTTCGAGGCGATACTTTGACCGTATTTTTCTCTATTTATATGCGACTTTTTCATACAAAAAATAAAATTTTATAAAAGAATTTTCATAACAAATATATATAAATTTTGTCTTTTAAAGCTTCATACTTTTAACGATATTTTCGATCAAACTTTCTATTACAGTATTACATGGAACACTATGACTTTAAACTTTAGCACATCCAATAACGAAAGTCAAATGTTTTCTTTTTTTAAGATTCTTTCCGACCTTCTCCTTTCACTCTCTTAGACCATCTTTATTGAAGGTCTTGAGGAAGGTCCAAGAGCAAGTGTAGAATATAATAATCAATATAAAAAGAGAAAACTCTTGACCCAGTGCAAAAGAAGGTTGACAGAGGACTTCCTCAACCCTCTGCCAAACCTTTCTTTTTCTTGCCACATGGACCATATTGATTGGTGAGGGTAATTTCATCATTTAAGATATCAATAAAGAATGCATGAAATATATATGTTGGACCATGGTGAAAGGAAATTGTTGATAAAGTTAGAAAAATTAGGGTGAGTTTGATAAAGTAAGTTGTAAATAAAGAATAATATATGTATGTTGGACCTTGGTGAAGTAGACCCATGGATAAACATGGTCTTATAATTGTATATTGAGTGGAGTTATAAGGCAAGTGTATGAGAGAAGAAGTAGAAGAAAAGGTTGGAATGAGAAGGTAGATTAGCTTGTCCTCCCAACTTGCATATTGTGAAAGAACACTAATCTTCAGTTTGTGACGGATTGAGTTGTCGGCAGATAGTTTTTGTTAGTTGGAAATACAAGGAGTAAAAAGCTAGGACACCTATTCATACTCCATTACCAGCAGCAGTCCCATTATACACTATTATCACATTCACTATCCAAAGTCATAATACGACATTACTACAAGGAGAAAGCTTGGTAATCATGACCATGTAGAGAGAAGATGAGTCATTGTTTGAAGACATCTACCTTTTCGAGCGTGCATCTGAAGAAAATCAATCCAACAATAACAAAGATGAGTTTCAGTTAAATAATTTATAAAGGAAAAATTTACCAATTTCAACCTGAAGAACATGGGAAAATAAGAATCACCCCAAAAAA
This sequence comes from Heliosperma pusillum, assembly GCA_022085475.1. Classification (NCBI taxonomy): domain Eukaryota; kingdom Viridiplantae; phylum Streptophyta; class Magnoliopsida; order Caryophyllales; family Caryophyllaceae; genus Heliosperma; species Heliosperma pusillum. The sequence goes on along the minus strand of JAIUZE010066670.1, from coordinate 44,126 downwards.
TAATTTAATACTTCGTAATAGAGAGTGATATATAAAGAGTGATGAAAACATCGAGGGAGAAGAAGAAATCTTTTATCACCTTTATCCTTTGAGTAAAATCTGTTGGCACCGAATCTATAAACCACCAAAAGCCCAAAACCAATAACCAATCCAATGAGAAAATTAACCAAATTGAAAGGTTAATTAACCAATAAGTGGAAACTAAACACTGTCGATTAGTTAAGGAAAAGGTTGGAAATCAAATTGAAACCAGATGTTAATATTGCAGTAGATTTTAAAACATAATAGAATATCTGGAAAAAATAACTTGTAACCGGAAATTAAACATCACCTTGGCAACCGGTAGTGGTGGGTGGATATGGATAGTTGGCGCCAATGAATATTATAATAATATGGCACACTTGGGGGGGCTACTGTGCTAGCTAGTCTTATACTACCAGAATGAAATGGCATCATATATAAGGAATGGTTAAATTTATTAATTACTCCATATTATTAACCTCAATTAATGTAGACGTTTTATCAATCAATTGTTAATAAAGAATGTGAAGATGAGAAAATAATAATGCGGAGTATTAAATGCGGAGCAGATAAGAAAATAGAAAAAGCAATAGTCGGATGAATGAAGAAGATGAAGAGGAAAGGGCAAAAGAGGTGTAACTGGTAAAGTGGTAAGACGTGTGGAGCATTTATACGTGATTAAGATTTTTTTATTTGTAGGTGGATTAAGCGTGGATTATGGGGAGAGCCTATATAGACATATAGTCAAATATTACATTGCCACGTGTATTTTTTCGTTTTGCATTTTTATTATATTTATAGATATTGCAAAAATTGTTGTACAAATTCTCATTTAAGACATATCAAGCCCCTCACAAAAAACAAGTGGGGGGGCAAGTGGAAGGCGCCCTCCACTTGATCTTTATAAGGGTGCTTAACTTCGCCCCATTTTGAAGGAGAGTTGCTGAAACCGTTTTTACATAACAACTTCTTAGAAAGATACTCCCTCCGTCCCGGTCATTTGTTTACCATTTCCATATTTGGGTGTCTCATTCATTTGTTTACCTTTCTATATTGGGAAGGCTTTTGATGAGTAATTTCATCACCCAATGGGACTATTGTCCACTTGTCATCTTATGACACTACCCACAAATGGTCCCCTCCCCTTTCCTTGGTCTTTGTGCCAAAAGCAAAGGTAAACAAATGACCGGGACGGAGGGAGTACTAAATAAAATGGAATTTTAAACTGATAACGTGAGGCCAACAAATAAGAGTACAGCCAAGATATCAAAATATCACCGAAATTTGCGGGATCACCTGAACAATATTTCCGAGTACCCAATAAAATAATCAGTGAAAAAATTGATTTTGATGGACCACCTACAATTCAAACTCCATGCAAAAAATGATTTTAATGCACTACTTCGATCCGTTTCGAAATATAATTGACATCGATTTTGTAAAATTAGGCTCAGCGATAAGAAGAGTCAGAGATTTCTTACTTTAATTGGGCTGTTTGATTTTTACCCGCGATAAAAGTTCCGGAAAAAACTCAATCCAATTGAGAGTTGAGAGAAAGTTGAATTAATTGATTGTATAGCAAAATGAAGACAATGTGTATACTTTGATAAATAACAGCAGCAGTCCAACTTTTTGTCCCCTGCATTTCACATTTCCTCTCCAATTCCAAGTCTAAAGTAAAAAAAAAACACAAAATCTAAATTTACAGTACAATAATTGTAGTAAAATTACATAGTACACTCACTTAGTGTATACCAATTGTTGAAAGAAAAAATGAGATAGCACCAGCGGATGGTACCGATAAAAACACCGACAATAAACCCGAAACGGAAAGTTTTCATGAAGAAGAAGATAGATTCTCCTCTGCACAAAAGCGGAACCCCAAATCATCGTTTAATTTCCTCTCTTTAATAGCAAAATGAGCCAATTCACGTTTAACCTCTACCAAATTCTCCTTACATAGAAACTCTTCGGTATACGTCTTCTCCACATCTCTTCCATAGTCATGCACGAAGACGTGCGTGGTTCGCGGCGTGGAAGTTACGGGTTTGGTGGGTGTCCTGGCTAAGACCGCGGCTGTAAAAATGGGTGACATTCTCCCCGGCGTATTCCCGGAGTATCCACGTGGGCCGTCAACAATGATAACATCCCATGGAATGGAGTAGAGATGGTTGGGTAAATCATTAATGGCTAATTTACAGTCGGAGAAGAGTAAATTCTGGACAGGTTTACAGTCAGTGTTACGGTGGGCCCGAGCGTGGTTAATGAGTTGTTGAGACTCGGCGACTTTGGTGGTGAAAGCGACGTCGTATGCCTCGATGTCGGTGAAATTGAGCTCGTAAGTGGAGACGAGGTATTGATTTTCGTCGAGGAAGACAGTACGACGGAAGGGGGATGGAGAAGGGGAGTTGAGAGAGTGCCAGAGGAGGAATTCATGGGAGAAGCCGAAGACGAGGAGGTTGCAGTTAGGGTTGCAGTGGTGGAGGAGAGTGGTGGAGATGGCGGTGATTTCGGAAGGGGACATGCGAACGGCGTTAGCAGAAGCGGTGGCGTAGTGGATGAGGGCGGCGGAGAGGGTGGCGGAGAGAGGGGTGGTGGTGGTGGGTGTGGAGGGTTGAGGTGAGAAAGTAGGTTTGAGGAAGGTGAGGGTGAAAGTGAAGGTGAAAAGGGTGAAGAAGGCGAAGAGGTAGAGACGTGGGGTTAGTGTTGGGGTTGTGGTGTTGAGTTTGTAGAAGAATGGGTTGAAGACTAATAGTTTTGGGTTCGACTTCATTGGAGATTTGTGTGTTTTGATTTATGGTTTTGAATTTGTTGATGTTGGGATTTGGGAGTAAATGAGGAGATAGAGAGAGGGAGGGAGGAAGGAAGGAATGAATTGCGGAGAGAAATGGGGGAGGAGAGGAGGCTTTTGAAGGTACAATAACGGACGGAGTAAGCACCAACAGACAACAACTGCCTCTTAATGTTGCCTTTTTTTATAAAATAAATAACACTAGGTCTTGCTTGCGACGGATCAGATCTTGCGACGGGTATTTTGTGATAGGAAATGGGTAGAGGGGACAAGGTGGGCACCCCCCATGTGCTTCTCCACTCACCCTTGATGGGTATTTTGTGAGAGAATATGGTATCCGTCTTAAGCTTGCGACGGATAGTGTCCGTCACAAATGAGAATTTGTGAATAAATAATTAACAAAAATTTTAATAAATAAGTATTCAAGACTTTATAATTGCACTGTTTAGACAATCGGATTGTTTTGTAATAGAATAAGCTTTCTGGAAAACGGTATTGCAATGAAATTGCACGGTGCGATGAGGCTTGTGGTGCGGGTGTTCGATCGAACGGTGGTCGGTGTAGGGGAGATATTGCACGGTGGTTTGAGGGAGATTGAGTTTCTTTGAGAGGAATTATAGAGAGAATTATACAACTTGGAAAATGGGGATACGAAATGTGAAGGGTTTAATAATCATTTTTGTTCATGAATGAGCAATTCTTATCTATGAATGAGCAACACCTTTAAAAAATTGTACTACAATGTAAACGGGCTTACATATTATTAATTACTCCCTCTTATTCTACATATTCTTCTCCTTTTATGAATATTTATATGTGAGTAGTATTTTATTTAGAAGGAAAGATTACATAAAATAACAGGTTTTCAGCCTGTGACGGTTAGTGCTCGTCTTCAATGAGACGAGTTATTAATCACAAATTCTCATTAAAGAGGAACACTATCCGTCTTAAGCTTGTGAGTTGTAACGGATAAAACCCGTCTTCAATGAGAATTTGTTATTAATGTGTACAAATAGTATGGGCATTATATCTGACAGTTATATGAAGTGTGGACGTGGTAATTGACACCCTTAAGTTTTTAGAAATAAACTTAGTAAACGAGTCAATCAGATTGGATGCAAGTTGAGTCAATTTGGCGGGGTTGTTTCGAGTTTACAAGAATTCTAGTCATCTTGGGCAACCATTTTGGCGTCGACTCGTGTTTGGCTTGTTATTATCAAGTTATTTAGAAAATGGTTAGTTTGCAACAACAAATATTTAGAACGAGACATATTTACTCGGGTTAGGGGGCAAGCTTGGATTCTTCATTTGGGTGTTGGGTTAGTTACTAATGATATAATTCGGCCCGTGTTAATCAATTTTGGCATATCTTTTTAGAAGGAAGATTATTTTCCAAAAACTATTATTCAAGTTAGGTCAATTTTTAATATTGTTTATTAAAATATACTCCCTCCCCATCTCGGTTATTTGTATACGTATTTCTTATTAAGGTGTCTCATTTATTTGTTTATCTTTCTATATTGAGAAGTTTTTTATAGGTAGTTTTATTATCCTATTCCACTATTGTTCACTTGTCGTTAGTTAACATCAACCACAAGTCCACAATTGATCATCTACTCTCTTCTTAGTCTGTATGTCAAAAACAAAGATAAATAAATAACCGTGACAGAGAGAGTACAAATTAAAGATCGAGCGTTGATTGATTTTACCGGCTAAAGTAGGTAATTAAGAATGAATTTAGTAGACAAAATAATACTCCCTTCCATTCAACATATTTTTTAGGTTTTCTTAAAATATTTTTCATAAAGAATAAAAATGCAAAGAACTTCTTTAATAAAAGAGAGTATTTTTGCAATAGCAATAATAGAAAAAGTTTTCTAATGATGGTAGTGGAAAAAAGCAAATTCTACACAGGGCTTTTACATTGCGTTATCTAGCGATATATATTATGTAAATCTAGGTCCAATCAGATGATTGTAAACTTAACAAATAATGAAATGGTTAATGAATGCCATGGACTTATGATATAGAGGATACTCCCTTTAATAAAATGATCCATTAGTGATAATGAATTAATGAGGGAGGAATGACCAGCAATTTTTCTACACCAATTCTCATTTTAGATGGGACGACCCATTTGAAAGTTTTAAACGAGTTAATCTCCCTCATAAAAAGAATAAGTGGGATAAGTGGAAGAAAATGGATAATCCCCTAACTTATCCCACTTATATTTTTATGAAAGAACTTGACCCGTTTAAAGCAATAAGACGGATGAAGCATGACTAGACCTGACAAATGGGTCAAACGGGTCGGGTTTGGGTCGGGTCAGTTTGGGTCGGGTCATATCGGGTTTGCTCAACCTTTCGGGTCGGGTCGGGTCGGGTCGGGTCACTTTCGGGTTTGGGTCAGTTTTGGGTTTGGGTCACTTCGGGTTTGGGTCATTTCGGGTTTGGGTCATTTTGGGTCGGGTTAGTTTAGATTCATTTCCGATTTATTTAGGCCATTTTCAGGTCAAAATGATCAAGTTAGTTTTCAAGTCAAGCCCGACGTCGAGCCAAACTCGCACGAGCCGAATTCGACCAAGCCGAGCTTGAGCTGATTGTGGGTTGTCTCGTCTCATTATCAGTATATCACCCCTAATCACAATAAATTGGGTCATTTAGGATCATTTTAAATCGGGTTGTCTGTGGGTAGGTGGTTTTGGGTCGGGTTATTTTGGGTCGGGTCTATTTCGGGTCAGTCAAGGTTCGGGTCGGGTCTGGGTCGGGTCGGGTCAATTCGGGTTTCGGGTCATCCTCGGGTCAAGCAGTTCCGGGTCGCTTTCGGGTCTCGGGTCAGCCTTATCGGGTCGGGTTATTCGGGTCGGGTCAGTTTTGCCAGGTCTAAGCATGACCTTCTGATTTTCCTAAACCACACAAGAAAGAAAAAATGTAACATTGGGAACAAGAAGGGCGTGTTTGTTCTAGAAATGATAAAGCATTTACTCCGCTATAAACGGCGGTCCGGGTGGGTCCATACTCCTTTAGCCTTGAACATTGGGAGCCTTTCAAATCTTTGGCACTGTATATTCTCTCGTGCTTAACAGTTAACACATTAAAGTACACACTTAGATCAAATGTTGGACATCATAATCGTGATTATTTCTCCTTTTTGAGTTGTAGTTCTTACAGTGTACTCAATAATCATCCATGCGTTGTAGGAATGTACCATGGTTCATGCGTTTAACTTCAAATTTCAATTTTACGAATCACAAATACTCTCTAACACGGTCGCATGTTACAACCAGTTAACGGTGATCACTTTTTAACAAATAATGACTATTTTTTTTTTAAATAGTGATCACTTTTTATAACTAAAAAATGACTATTGTTTTCAAGATGGTCACTAGTTACTAAATATTGGTCACTATTAACCAAAAAGTGGTTACAATTTGCAAAAACAATCACGCGATAAGACCGTTTGAGAATGACTGGAACATTACTTATGATATGTTGGGTTTTTTGGTACAAATAATATAAAGCCAAATGACACAATATTTTGTTATGGACTTAACCACAACCCAACTTTTTATTATTATTAATACTATTATTATTATTATTATTATTATTATTCACTCTAACAATATACAATTTCAACTACTTAACAAATAGCCAAGATTTCAATCTATGCTTAACTCGGGATATTAACCATCTACTCAATATATTTCCAACATGACTAATAACCCTCTATTTCTAACTCCTTATATTTAATCTTATTTACATATAACATAAAATAACATCTCATCTTAATGCTACTAAATATAAATAAACTCTTATAACTTAAGGATTACATATTAAGCCCATCATTATTTCAAACTGGTCAATCATTAGGCCGGTCAACTCATCCTTTGTAACACCCCGGGTTTTATAATAATTTTTATTCGCAAATTCTCTTATTAAAATAATTATTTTCGGATTTAATAATTTAGTTCCTATTTATTGATTATATCCTTTAGGTTAATTATTTCCGATTTTGCCTAATTTTGTATGGGTTAAATTGTCCGTGTCCGATTTTACTATTTTAATTTATTAACTCATTCTTTTATATAAACTCTCCAAACGTTTTAATTATTCTAAACCTAATTTGTAATTGGATTATCTATCTTGTGAGTTAATGGATCAAAAGCCCACTTAAATCTCTTATAAATAGAAAACCCTAACCTAGCTAGTAGGTTGCTCTATCTTTGTTTTCTGCGTCCCTTTATGCCACATCTCCCTTCCTTCTCTCTTTTCAGTTTTACTCCCTTGTAACTACATTGTTATGAATCTTTCTTTCTTTCAAATGCAAAGATAAATTATATATTTGCAATTCTGGATCTTACCTTTACAATAAATTCTTTTCCTTATCTTTTTATGTGATCTATTTGTATGGAGATTAGACCTACTTTTAGGGTTCTTGTTTTGATGGGTAAAGAAGGCGAATTCTATTACTTGGCGATTTTATGGAGATTCTTATTGAAGTGCAGTCTTTAATGCGTAATTAAGGTAACTAGGTGTTTTCCTTTAATTGCGTTTATAGAAAGTGAATTAATTAACATGAATGACGATTGATTATATGATTTGATGCGTGTGTGGTAATTATTATACATGTTTAATGTTTTTATTTAAATTGTATATCTAATTGTTGTTTAAAATATCATGTTGTCGTTGTGGTACGAACTAGGGTTCAAGATTTGAACCCTAGCCTTCGTTTGTGGCTCACGGCCCTAGGAAGGTGCCGTAGGGTTTGTCGTAGCCTCCCTTGAAAGGAGAGGCTAGGGTTTTGTTACTTAGGGTTTTACTTTGTTAATTAGGGTTTTGGTTTACATCATTAAGGTTATAGCTTAATAAACTATAAATTTGTATGTAAGATACCTTGATTTTACCTATTTGAGTTATAACTTTGAAAGTGACGTTATGGTGCGGTGTACTATAACAAGACTCGTTGTGGTGACATGGCGGTTTGTACCGTGGAGTCGACCCCTCGGTGATTGTGTTATAGAGGACTAACCTGTGACGGAAGAGAGTTATAGTTGATGATACTATAACCTCGCACGTATAAAGTTATAGCTTGGAGTGCTATAACTTCACTAAAGTTGAGTGAAAGTTATAGCTGAAGGTACTTTAACTTTGCTGAAGTTAAGTGAAGGTTATAGTTGATGATACTATAACCTGACACGCTTAACTAAGGTTATAGTTGAGGTGCTATAACTTCACTAAAGTTGAGTGAAAGTTATAGCTGAAGTTGCTATAACTTCACTAAAGTTGAGTGAAAGTTATGGCTGAAGTTACTATAACTTCACTAAAGTTGAGTGAAGGTTATAGCTGAAGTTATTATAACTTCACCAGGGTTAAGTGAAGGTTATAACTAAAGTTACTATAACTTCACCAGGGTTAAGTGAAGGTTATAGTTGGTGGTATTATAACATTGGGTGTTACATGATTCTATGCTTGATGTTATGGTAGCTCAGACTATAACATGAATTCTAAAGTGTAATGTTATAGTTCAAGGTACTATAACCTTTGATATTATGTGCTTCTTCATATGTTGTGTTATAATTGTTATACTATAATATTGTGAGTTTATATCTTGTTGGTTACTCTTTTCGATATAATAGTTCAGTTGATTATACTGTTCTATGTTATGAGTTGTGATGTTATTCACATGTTTGTATAGTCAATTAAACTGTACTGTGGTTTATGGTTTATAGGCTAGTTGTATAGATGACGAGAGGTATCAGTTAAATACCGATCGGAATGAGCAAACGCTACCCTTTGGGGATTTGCCGTAGGTCTATGTTCGGGATTGGCTAGAGGCAGTTGTTATACGCTCTGGTTCCCGTGTGTCGTTCGGTGTACAGTTAATGCACCGAGAGTCTGGCCAGGTCTTAGACATATAGGCAGTTGTTATACGCTATACATAGTACCGTGGATGCAGTTGTTATACAGTCCACACCGATGGAGGCAGTTGTTATACGCTCCATCCGTTCAGAGGCAGTTGTTATACGCTCTGAAAGTTAGAGGCACTTGTTATACGCTTTAATGGTGGTCGTTCTATACACTATGTTTGGTAAGTGGAGGGAGTTGTTATACGCTCTAATATTGGTTATTCATTTCTTGTTATTGATGATTTATGATGATTACTATGATGACATGATTACTAATTTCTTCACATGTCGTTCATGAGTATTTTCAGTTTTTATTTATTGTTGATTAATTCAGCCTGTTGTAAACATGATTGGGAGAGCATCTAGTTACTCCCGACTGATTATCGACCCCCATTCTCAAGTTGAATTTGGATGCTGCTTGTCTGGATGTTAGGCTGGAGAGACTTGTGGCGAGATCAATAATATGTTTAGGGTTCTAGGTTTCCTTAGAGAATATTAATAATGCATGTTTTTATTTTTGGATTTAGTAGCGATCCGGATTGGTCAGGTGTTTCCGCCACCTTGACCCTATTTTCATCTTTATACTCTGATGGATTATTTAATTATTAAGGTATTTCTTTTGTTTTAAAAATCCGGGTTGTTACAGTTGGTATCAGATCGAACACGCTCCCAAATCTCGCTTAATAAATGACTAAATTAAGTGGATTAGTAAACGAGTGAGAGTAAATGGGGTAGAAACCAATAAGGACCTTCTCTGTACTTTCATATTTAATTTTATCTATTCTTTTATATGTAAATGTACGATTAGCAAATGTGCAGAGTGTATTTTAACTTGTTGTGAATTGTCTTGTTCTATATTATGTTTAGTCTCATTTATAAGTTTAATTTACATGCATGTTGTTTATACATACTATTAGACATGGTTTAGATATTATCTTTATCTTCGAAGTTGTGTTAGTGAATTAATTTGTTAGAACCTCTCATTTAATGGTAAGAATCAGAGTGCGCAGCGATTGATGTTGTTATGGTTTATTTTTCCTTGTAGCCATTTGTTGTCCTGTATTTTTGCCGTTCTTTTCAAAATTTTAAGTTTCGAGGACGAAACTTCTTTTAAGGGGGTAGGATTGTAACACCCCGTGTTGTATAATATTTTTTATTCGCAAACTCTCTTATTAAAATAATTATTTTCGGATTTAATAATTTATTTCCTATTTATTGATTATATCCTTTAGTTTAATTATTTCCGATTTTGCTTAATTTTGTATGGGTTAAAGTGTCCGTGTCCGAATCTACTATTTTAATTTATTAACTCATTCTCTTATATAAACTCTCCAAGCGTTTTAATTATATTAAATATGATTTGTAATTGGATATTCCATCTTGTAAAGTAATGGATCAGAAGCCCACTTAAACCTCTTATAAATACAAAACCCTAACCTAGTTAGTAGGTTGCTCAACTCTTTGTTTGGTGCATTAGGTAACTACGTTTAGCCGCAGCTCCTTTCTTCCTCTATTTTCATTTTCTCCCTTTAACTCCATTATTATGAATCTTTCCTCTTTTCAAATACAAAGATAAATTATATATTTACAATCCTGGATCTTATCTTACAATATATTCTTTTCCATATATTTTTATGGGATCTATTTGTATGGAGGTTAGACCTACTTTTAGGGTTCTTGTTTTGATGGGTAAAGAAGGTGAATTCTATTAATTGGCGATTTTATGGAGATTCTTATTAAAGTGCGGACTTTATTGCGTAATAAAGGTAACTAGGTGTTTTCCTTTAATTGTGTTTATAGAAAGTGAATTAATTAACATGAATGATGATTGATTATATGATTTGATGCGTGTGTAGTAATTATTATACATGTTTAATGTTTTTATTTTAAGTGTTGTTTATAATATTATGTTGTCGTTGTGGTGCGAACTAGGGTTCAAGATTCGAACCCTAGCCTTCGTTTGTGGCTCACGGCCCTAGGAAGGTGCCGTAGGGTTTGTCGTAGCCTCCCTTGAGAGGAGACACTAGGGTTTTGCTGATTAGGGTTTTACTTTGTTAATTAGGGTTTTGGTTTACATCATTAAGGTTATAGCTTATTAAGCTATAACTTTGCATGTAAGATACCTTGATCTTTACCTATTTGAGCTATAACTTTGAAAGTGACGTTATGGTGCGGTGTACTATAACAAGACTCGTTGTGGTGACATGGCGGTTTGTACCATGGAGTCGACCCCTCGGTGATGGTGTTATAGAGGACTAACCCGTGACGGAAGAGAGTTATAGTTGATGATACTATAACCTCGCACGCATAATGTTATAGCTTGAAGTGCTATAACTTCACTAAAGTTGAGTGAAAGTTATAGCTGAAGGTACTATAACTTGCTGAAGTTAAGTGAAGGTTATAGTTGATGATACTATAACCTGACACGCTTAACTAAGGTTATAGTTGAAGTGCTATAACTTCACTAAAGTTGAGTGAAAGTTATAGCTGAAGGTACTATAACTTTGCTGAAGTTAAGTGAAGGTTATAGTTGATGATACTATAACCTGACACGCTTAACTAAGGTTATAGTTAAAGTTACTATAACTTCACTAGGGTTACGTGAAGGTTATAGTAAGAGGTACTATAACATTGCTTATATACATTATTCTATGCTTGATGTTATAGTAGCTCGAACTGTAACGTGACTTCTAAAGTGTAATGTTATACTTCAAGGTACTATAACCTTTGATATTATGTGCTTCTTCATATGTTGTGTTATAATTGTTATACTATAATATTGTGAGTTTATATCTTGTTGGTTACTCTTTTCGATATAATAGTTCAGTTGGTTATACTGTTCTATGTTATGAGTTGTGATGTTATTGACATGTTTGTATAGTCAGTTAAACTGTACTGTGGTTTATGGTTTATAGGCTAGTTGTATAGATGACGAGAGGTATCAGTTAAATACCGATCGGAATGAGCAAACGCTACCCTTTGGGGATTTGCCGTAGGTCTATGTTCGGGATTGGCTAGAGGCAGTTGTTATACGCTCTGGTTCCCGTGTGTCGTTCGGTGTACAGTTAATGCACCGAGAGTCTGGACAGGTCTTAGACATATAGGCAGTTGTTATACGCTATACATAGTACCGTGGATGCAGTTGTTATACGGTCCACACCGATGGAGGCAGTTGTTATACGCTCCATCCGTTCAGAGGCAGTTGTTATACGCTCTGACAGTTAGAGGCAGTTGTTATACGCTCTAACGGCGTTCGTTCTATACGCTATGCTTGGTAAGTGGAGGCAGTTGTTATACGCTCCCATGTCGGTTGTTCTTGTCCTGTTATTGAAGATTTATGAGGATTATATTATGACATGCTTAATAATTTTCTTCACATGTCGTTCATGAGTATTTTCAGTTATTATTTATTGTTGATTAATTCAGCCTGTTGTAAACATGACTGGGAGAGCATCTAGTTACTCATGACTGATTGTCGACCCCCATTCTCAGGTTGAATTTGGATGCTGCTTGTCTGGATGTTGGGCTGGAGAGACTTGTGGCGAGATCAATAATATGTTTAGGATTCTAGGTTTTCTTAGAGAATATTAATAATGTAATAGTTTAGTTTTGGATTTAGTAGCGATCCGGCTTGGTCAGGTGTTTCCGCCACCTTGACCCTTATTTCATCTTTATACTCTGATGGATTATTTATTATTATGCATTTCCTTTGTTGTGAAATCCTGGTTGTTACATCCTTAACCTGGAGCACCCACCCCCCCCCCCCCCCCCCCCCCCCCTCTTGAAAACTCTTCTCCACCACATCTTCCATCTAGTGTGAACAAGTTAGCTTTATCTTTTCTACCCTTGAGGATCACCGTACCCATTTTAGTGACCTCCAAAACAGCATTCTCTACATGAATGATACATCCCTTATAATCTAATCCACCCAACGAGATTAAATTTCTACTAATATTTGGTATGTATCTAACATTACCAAACCTTCTAACTTGACCATTGTGAAGTCTTACCTTCACCTGCAAACCAATCCCTTCAATTTTTGCCTTATCACCATTAGGCAAACTAACCACCTTATCTTCACATTTTTCATAAGAAGAAAACCAATCTCTTCTCCCACATATGTGATAGAAAGTTCCCGAATCTAACACCCAACTCTCCTTAGGTTCCTTTTCCTCATGAACCATTAAGATTTCATCATCATTAACTTCCGTCGTAGCAACAACCCCACTAGCACGAGTCTTTTTCAACTCTTTCAAATCTTCCTTTGCCTTAGGATACATAATTTTTATATGGCCTAACTCATTGCAGTAGAAGCACATGATATTGGGGCTGTGCTTTTTCCAGCCGCCCTTTTTCTTGCCACGGTAGTCCACCACAAAAGCTCTTCCATCATTTGAAGAGCTACCACTTCCTTGCTTCATCAATTTTTCGGACTCAAGCAAAACCAAAACGGTCTCATCTAAGGCCAATGTTGTCTTCCCCACAAGTAAACTAGTAATGACCATATGTTATACCTTTTGGGAAGAGAAACCAACAACATTATTGCCTTATCTTCTTCTTTGGATGTCTCATCCAAACTCGCCAATTTGGTGATCATCAAGCCATTGAACTTGTTTAGACGGTCTCTCAAAGCTCCGTCATCTACCATCTCGAGCTCGAAAATATCTTTCTTCAAGAATAGTTTATTAGCCAAGGATTTCGCATTATAAATGCTACATAACTTGGTCCACAACTCCTTTGGATTTGTCTCCTCTAACACACTATACTTAATTTTGGGTGTAATGTCTAACTGGATTGTACTGACCGCGCGGAATTTTATGTCCTCACATTTGGGAACTTGAACATCATTGGGCTTCTTGTCTTCAAGAGTTGCATACAGCCCGTGTTATATGAGAACATCATTTATCATGCTTTGCCACAACGAGAAATTGTTTTTACCATTAAACAACTCCATCTCAAACTTTGTACCAAAACTGTTCTTCATCGAGTCGTAGCTCTGATACCACTTGTTGGGATTCTTGGTACAAATAATATAAAGACAATAGACACAATATTTTCTTATGGACTTAACCACAACCTAACTTTGTATTATTATTATTCACTCTAACGATAATACAATTTCAACCACTTAGCAAATAGCCGAGATTTCAATCTATGCATAACTCGGGATATTAGGCATCTACTCACATCTTTCCAACATGACTAATGACCCTCTATTTATGAGGTCCTATTGTCCTAACTTACCTAGTAACATTGAGATTCATTAACATCATTCTAAATCTAACTCCTTACATTTAATCTTATTTACATATAACATAAAATAACATCTCATCTTAGCTACTAAATAATTTCCTAAAACTTAAGGATTGCATATCAATGTTGGGGTTACATTCCCAACAATGATAGTTAGATAAAACACAAGTTCTCGTTGAAAACGGGCATATCCGTTTTCAATGAATATGAGTCGGGTCCCACTTTCCCTCCCACTTGCCTCTTGTGAGAGGCAACCCCACCCGTCTTAATTGAAGATGAATATGATCGTCTTCAATGAGACTTGTTGTAAAATAAATGATTTTCCCTCCATTATTGTTATCAAAATTCCGATTTAGACCCTACAATTCTACCATTTTACCATCTAAAAACGCTTGACTGATTCGGGATAGAATCTTACGATTTTATTCATTGAAATTTTTTAGCAATAAGCTCATAGTACGATCTTACGATCTGCTTTTACAGTAAATATATTTTTAATAATGATAATGTAAAACACAAATTTCGTATAAGTTGTAGAATCATACTCATACAATGATACTAACACCATTAATTATAATCTAGTATAAATCCTGTGCAATGCATGCACGGTATATATTGATATTACTTTTCAGTGTATTATATACTTAATAGATTTATCATCTTGATATAATAAATGAAAATATTTTTTTTTACCTTAAATCGAATTGTTTTTTTTTTATAAATTTCACAAATTAGCTTAACCATTTTTTGGTTATGAAGCTAGTAATAACAATTAGTAATTTTTTTATACGGGTTATAGTTTATAATTTAGCGAAAAGATTATCGTTTATATAATTTCCATCAAATGATTACAGTTTTAGTTTAATGAAAGTTTATACTTATAATTTAATAAAAGTACTATATTTTTTTGAAAATATTATATATCATAATGAGATAATTAAGAGGGATATTTTGGAGGAAAAATAATTAAATATACTTATTCTTTTATTATAAGGGGGATGTTATATGAAAATATATTACTCCATCCGTCTCAAAAGATTCTTTACATTTACTTTATCTCAATTTTTTTGAAGAAAAGTGGCGTATGGGTTATTCATTGACATTCCTACCCTTACCTCTATAGCTACCCAACAACAAAACTCAGCTACTCGCTACACATTCTTAATACTCTTAACTCACATGACCAATTGACCATCATAGTTCACCCATTCGCCACCACACCTACCCGCTATAAATCCGTCAAAAGAAACCAACAACCACCTATCTTTGGTAGAAAAAGTCGAAGATAACACTTCAACTGTCGCAAAATGCTTAGTTGGCGGACAATATCACATACCCTAAAAAAACACCACCGCTGCATCGACGTGCGCCACCTCATCTATTTGAAAAGCAATACTTACCTAGAAAACCCCTACCCCACCTCTGAACATCTTTTACATCTTTTACCCACTTTTGAAAACTTTAGATTTAGGGGTTTTGAGTAGTGGCCCTGACTATGACAGCGTTGCGAAAGGCGATCAAGGCAGTGTTAAGGGAGGAGTTCATTGTGGTGGGGCAAGAAATCCCTGGATGGTGGTAGGGGAGGATCCAACGGTCGGGTACGTGATGGTTGGGGGAGGAATTCAATGGTGGAGCTTGGTGGCTGGCTATACATAGAGGCATATGTGGGGGGGCGCATGGTGGATGGTTGGTGGTTAGGGGTTGCTGCTTGGGTTAGTTGTAGTGGGATGGTTTAGGGATTGTGTGTGAGTTCTTGGATGTGGATAAGGGAGATAGCTAAGGATGGATGATAAGGGTAATTTGGTAATTGAATTGTCTATATTTTACTTGTAAAGGAAACGTAAATAAGCTGATAAAACACCTCTAAAAATAAAACGTAAACAATTTATTGAGTTAGATAATGTATAAGTGTTTTGATCTTAAATTATATATTCATTTAGTAAGATTTCAAGATCTTACGATCTTACGATCTGATTCTACATATTCGATTCTACACACTCTATCGATTTGAATTAGAATTCTGATCCTAACAACACTGTTTCCACCAATTTTGATTAGGGGATTTCAAAATATCGTCGACGTTTTCAACTAAATCGTCGACGCTTTTTTTTCAATATGACCAAAATGCCCTTGTCACAATTTCACTATGTCCTTGTCACAATTTCACTCCACTCTCTCTTCTATCTCTCTTCTCTCAAATTCTCCAAAAACTCAAAAAACTAACAATTTTTTAAAATAAACATTTAGCAAAATTGAAAACAACGTTGGATCTCGAATCTCCATTATGTTAACTAACTAAAAATTCTGTCCCAACAACATCATCATATACACCTATCCCAACAACATCACCATATACAGATTCAATATCCACTAAAAGGAATAACGTCTGTCCCACCAACATCATCATATACGCCTGAAGTGAATCATGATGGTTAACCTCCGAAACAATCCTCCTTAACATCTAAGTCGACAAAACACCACCCCTATAAATCAGTGGTCTACTAGACTAAAAATCCACTCGAAGGAAGGTATCCACCTTCACCATGAAGCCCTTATCTTTCCTCGTAAGACCCCCTTCCTCCTCCTCAGCCACACCGTCCACACACACCCTCCTACCATTTACTGGTATTCAAAGAATCCATTGAACGTCAAGTAGCATGATATTAATATCTGCAAAAGGCATATGAAAAGTGTTAGTATCTAGTTACAACCTCTCTACAAAAGTTTTAATCTCTCTACAAAAGCACTATTCAGAACCGATAGTCATACAATGTGTCAAATGAACAAGAATAGTATCACTAACCTCCCGGAAACCACATCAGATAACATAATATCATTCATTGCCTCTAAAAAATCCGGCCTTTCACAACACTTAAGCCACAACCTCACCTTTTTCGGCTCAACCAACTACTAAATGTTACGTTGCCACCAAATCTACGCAAGACGTTAAAGTGACTCGGTTAATCAAGAACCAGACCCGTGATATGCCAAGATAGTTCCCTCTTCTTCTTGTCGTTCCCGTGCTCGATGAAATCTCTCAACAACTTGCATATCGATCTAAATCATTTTGTGCCACCCTCTTAGGAAAGGGTAACTTGGACGCTTGGTTTACTAAAGACCGATTGTCACCCTCTTGTTTCTCATCCTCGTCATGTAGATGATCTCCTAAACCGGCTTCTATCTCCTGTGAAATATCCCTCTCCAAATTATCACTAGCAAAGCGACCGGGGATACTGGTCATAACGACACCTGGTGTCCGGGTACGGGGTGAAACTCTTAGATCGCGCCGCTTAGAAGCAGTGATTTTTTCGGCCGACGGTACGGTCTAGGGGAACCATAATGTCTTTTCCTTTGTGTCTTATATGAATAAAAAAAATTAAAACGATAAAAAAAGCTAACAATTAACAATTTAATTACGCAAAACACGCTTAAAATTAAATTTAAAGGTCCGGATCACAGAGGGACATTGAATATCAAAGTCAAAACCAAGCACAGACTATGAAATTCAACGTACTCCGTGGGTGGACGTTAAAAATCAAAGTCCGTCAATGGATCGAACTTTGAAGTTCAATATCCACCCATGGAGGTACATTGAACTTCAAAGTTTGTCCATGAACTTTGAAATTCAACATATATCCAAGGGTGGATACAAATTTCAAACTCCGTCCCATCTAAAGACTTTGAACTTCAACATCCCAAGCCATTGGAGATGTTGAATTACAACGTTCAAAATGGCCCAAAACGTTGATAACGTTGATATTCAACGTTGCCCACAATGGAAAACAACATCAACGAACACCAACAATGGAAATGAACAACAACAATAACAATGAACAAAAACAACAACAACAAACATTTGTAACGAATTCTACAACAACGAGCAACAACGCACAAGAACAACGAATTCAACAACAATAATAATCTTTTAAAACTAATTCATATCAAATTAAAAAAACATCCTAAAATAATTAAAACAAATTCAATTAAAAAAAAATTAAAGAAAAGAAAATCAAGTAATTTTACATTAGATATAATAATCAATTAAACACAACGATCCTAATCCAATTAATTTCAAAATATACAAATTCAATCTAATCTAATTAAAAAAAACAATACAGGTTAATTATTTACGTGAAAAATGGTGGGTCGGTGGTGGTCCGACTCGCAGTGGTGGTGCGGCTGCTCGTGGCGGTGCGATGGTCCGGCTGGCAGTGGCGAAAGTGGTAGTGCTGGAGGTGAGTGTTGGATGTTTTCGAATTAGAGAGAGGGAGGGGGGGGGGGGGTGTTGGTCTTTTTAAAAAAAAAACCGTCGACGATATTTTCAAAAGCCTCAACGATATTTTGTCTTCGGATTTTATTATGCCAATTTCCCCTAAACCTATCCCACATTTTTCAAATTTAGTATGAAAAAGGGTATTGATAGGTTATCACACACCTAATCAAAGATAAATACCCTATACACAAATGAATGTGGTAATAGGGGTCGAACACAAGGACACGGGAGTTGATAGACAAGTTGTTATGGGGTGAATTCTATCAAAGTTGGTTATCGATTGGTTTGGTTGGATTTATGAAACAACAATAATAATAAAGGAAGAGTCTAGGGAGGTCAGGTCACACACGAAAATTATGTAAATGCTCAAGTCAAACTAGGAAATTGATAATAACGATAATTGTTTAGGCTAAAGACACCCACTTCTCGATATTAGTGTCAACCATAGATCGGGTCCTAACGAACTCTCGATTTGGCTAGGTCGATCTACTAACACATGCATAGTCTAATTCAATTCCGTGCCTCTCGAATTATAGAAATAATTAACGAATTTAATCAAGGATTGTGATCAATAATCAAAGGCTAACAATACAATGCAAGCATGTGATAGAAACAACTATTTGATATCATAAGATCTCATTTCAACAATTGCAAATATTATTTATGCATGGCTTCCCTAATTTCCTAGACAAAGTGACTACTCTTGCATAATGATAACTAACCTAATAAAAAATGATAAAGTAAACATGATAACTAACTAATAATGGAAATGACAAAGGAAACAACAAAATGATACAAGAAATAGAATTACCTCAACAAAGAAAATAAAACATGGAATTGAAGAACACAATGGAACCAAATAACTTGCAAATGAACTTATAATATAAAATTAAAAAACTTAAAAGGAATTATTTGTAACAACTAATGAAAACTACACTATTCTAAACCTAATCTAATGACTAATGACATAATGTAAAAGAGTGTTTTTAGAGTGTAGAATGATGTCCAAGATGATCCCCTAATGACGGATTAAGGCTCCTATTTATAATAAAATAGGAGCATAACGTAAACACCTAGGGGAGTCAAACCCCGATCGGGGCCGTGGGTATCCGGGTTTTTGTCTTAATTCCGTCTTAACTTCTTGCTTTACGGTAATGCGGAATCCAATGCTTGCATATTTACGAGTCCGTCTAAGGCATCATAGCAGTCATTTGGCATCCAATGCAAGCTCTTATCTTGGGATTTTACTTGGATTTCATTTTTTTATTTGCAAACCAACCAAAGTCGGTTTCTTCATGCTCGGGATTTCCAATTTCTCCCCAAAACGCCCCTATGTTTCCCGGAACACCTTTGCATGCATGATCAAGACTTACTCTTATTAGCCTCGTGAACTTGTATGAATGATAATTTGACGGGACAAAGTTACCGAATGCTTCATTTCCTACATAATGCAATAAAAACGCCTAGAACACGGAATTAGCTCATAAACACATTAGTAGAAGTGGAATAATCTAATAAACCGAGCTAAAATATGGAGTTAAACTATATATAAAATGGACTCATCGGGTATAAATCTCCAAGAATGCCTCTAGATAATCTAGCTACCACCATCTTCATCCTATTGGTGTTGTCGTCATTCTCTTTAATTTATTGGGTAGAATTGGTATTTTATCATATTTTCTTGCTTAAATCATCTCAAAATAGAAAGAGGGACAATAAAATTGAGATGAAATGAGTGTTTTTATGATATAAGAACACTAGAGCTCACGAGTACGATTATACATAAAATCCACATTATCTCCTTGATAGAGAACGTTATATGATTTAAGGTGGTTTGCTAAATTATATTATTTTGTATGGACTACCGCCCTAGTTTTTTTGTGGAATTTTTACGTGTCAGTTGTACTTGTATGATCATATATAAATACGACATGTTGTGTAATTGTAAATTCAAGAGAATTTAATAAAAAGATATTACGCTTATAGCCAAATTAGTTTTTAACTTAGTACCATAGCTAGATTTGGGTTTTGTATAAGTGTGACCAAGTCAGTGGGTGGTACGCTGGAGTTCAGAACGAAGCAAGGAAAAATTTTGCGCGAAGAGAATGATTACGAAAGTAAACTATTCAAGTTCACAAACTATGGTGAAAGATGAGAAGACAAAACTCAGTCCCTATTTTCTTTTGACTTCGATAAACCTGGTGATGTAGTTACTCAGGTTAAGTTAAAAGGGGATAATTGTGATGAACACTTAAAGTTCGAGGAATCTTGTATGCTAAAAGAAAAACGGGATTCAATGATAGGTTGATTAAGAAACTCGCGGATGATTCCGATGAAATTGATGATTGGTACATCGTGAATGTCATGGTTGTGTACGTTTTGGGTGCTTAATACTATTGAGCCGACTTTAGGTTCATCCATCTACGATGTTGAAAATTGGAGACTCTTTTGGGATGACATATATGAGCGTTTTAGTACTGGTAATGGGCCTAAACTACATCGTGTTAACGGGTCATAGCTGCGTGCAAATAATCAGAAAATGAATATATAAGGGACTACTATAAACGGTTGAAACGTCTATGGAATGAAGTAGAAAAGTATGAAAGAATCCATCTTATTATTGTCGTGGATGTAACTGCAATACCAAAGATCATACTTCAATAACCTTTACCGTCTCTCAATCGTTCTCTAATTAGATATTTTTGGATGATACAACTCATTTGTTCGACCCGCCAAAGAATGAGGCACGAGCAACCCACAATGGCCTGCCTCGCCAACCCATTCCAAAACCGGCAATCGCCATGTCCTTGGCGAAAAGGTCCATGCAAACCTGATCTATATCTGACCCAAACCTAGTAACTTAAATTGGTCATTTTTACTAGAGAGAGAGAGAAAAAGTGTGCGAGCGAGTGAGTGAGTGAACTTTAACTAGAAGCTAGATATATTAAGCTATAATTTGAAAGTGTTATAGATTTATTCTCTCAAACTTAGTAGTTGTTTATCGGTAAGTAAACTAACCATCAGTTGTATAATAACTGATAATATAATTTTTGAACTTTATAATAAAGTTTTTCAGCTTAAATGTTGATTTATGAGCTTTATGTAAAGTTTTTGAGCTCCGTTACATAATAATCGAACTAAAAAAATATAATAAAACTAAAACATATTTCATATAAACTTAATTGGATTTTAATTTTGACATAAAAAAAACATCTTAAAAAACTTAAACGCTTGAAAAAAAAAACATAAGCTCAATTAGATTTGTTATGATTTTATAATGCGTTTGTACAACTAGTGGTATAATCCTATTTTTCACTGTCTATAGTCGTCGAGATTACTGTTTCCAATCCAACCATCTGATTAGTAAAATTTATTTTCGATCGCCTGTTTGTTGAAAATTAAATTATGTGACCAAAATAATTTGATACACAAATATTGTTGGAAAGTATAACAAAATCATTTAAAAATAAATTTTAGCACCGTTATTTTTTGGCCATTAAACATATAATTCTTCGAGTGCATATGAAGGTTTGAAGAAGGCTGAAGGTAAGAAAAGTACAAAAATTCTTATTTAAGACGAATACTATCAGTGTTAAGTTTAAGACAGGTCAAATATATACTCCGTATTCGATAACCCCACTTATTGCCTAGAAAATACTAAAATGTTTGGACAAGTAGGGTGCTACATTTGCCCTTCACTTGCCTCCCACTTGCATATTGTAAGAGAGGCACTATTCGTTTTCAGTTGATGACGAATAGTGCCCGTCTTTAATGAGAATTTGTGTTCTATTTATGTGTTACTCCGTATGTAAGTAAAGTACTAAAATAATGGCTCAATTGAACGGTTCAAAATAGCCTACTCCAAATACAACTACACCAGCAATTACAAGAATTAGATACAGCTTACATAATAATTAGTTGCACGTCGGATAATTAGTGTAATTGCTCAACAACTTATAGGTACTAACTCCCCAAAAATACCAAATATGCAAGGCAAATAAACTCAAATTAGACCCATGTATTATGTACTGTTAGAATATATTGTATATATTCGGTTATTGTGTAAATAATCTTCTGATTAAGTTACCTTGTGAATAACCTTTAATTAAAGGGATATTCTACATAATTAAAGGCTACTCACAAGGTAACTAAATCAGAAGATTATTTACATAATAACCGAATATATACAATATATTCTAACATGTACATTTACTATAATTTATATTACAACTTTATTTAATTATACTTTTTTCAACTCAATCATACGAGTAGGATGCAAGGAATTATAAATAATAATAATAATAATAATAATAGGTTTTATAAATAGAGCCCTTAAGATTGTATTTTGTATTTAAACATTTAATATCTTTCAAATTTTGTATTAACTTAGGAATTCAGGATTAAATTTATTTCCTCTTAAAATTTTTAGGCTTCATCGTTTACCTAATAATAATAATAACAACAATATTGTATGCATGTAATAGTTTTACACGAGACGAGACTAACTACAAATTATATATATTCAATTTGATGGTCTTGCCCTAGATAGATCTAGAAGCTCTTCTAAGTCCATTAGTAAATCCTTCATCTTTGTTGCAAAAGCTGAAACCATGTAATATACTAATACGTACGACATTTCACCCCTCAAAATATTAACAAGTGGTCTTACAAGTTACAACCATACATGCTAACATGTTTTGTGTAAAGTGTAATTGTATACTGTGTGGGTCAATAAGTGTGTTTGCTTGGTTTAGAGTAGTGGTCATACACTCGTATAGAACTATCTTGTTTTGGCTTTGTTACCAACTAGTCAACTACTAACCGTCCTATAACAACGTATCGTATGTTAATTAGCCTTTCAATTATGGTCATACACTAACTGCTCATACCCTTATCTTTCTTACTAACAACAATCGTCCAAGGCGAAAAAATCTTTTGTTCTCCGGGAGGACTATCCTCCTTACACCTAAAGGAGGAGGGCAAAAAAAGAATATTATAATGCCTTAGGTGTAAGGAGTACAGTCCTCCCGGAAGACACAAAAATTTTTCTCGTCCAAAGAGTCATATAAATTATTTGTAACTATATACTTGTATTAAATTATTAATCAACAAAAAAATGCCTGATTACTTCGATTAAGATGTCTTAGTTGATCTATCTTTATTGAAAGTGGATTAAGATCCATATATGTATTGATATTAGAATCGCAATAATAATTGTAATTCTAATCAATTCAAATAAAATCAGAATAATCATATGGTTTAACCAAGGCCGGATCTGACAATTTCGAGGTCCTGAGCGAGAAACTTTATTAGGCCTCTTGTATTAAAAAAAATCGGTTTTCATAAATAAAACTTCACAAAATAAAAAGTGAATTTCATTTGTAATGTTTTTCCAATTTCACCTTTATAAGAAAACTAGATTTCATGCCCGTGCGATGCACGGATCTACGTTAATGTCATTTTCATAATTTTCCTATAACAATTAACTTTAAAAAAAAAAATTTGAACTTTTAACACTATAATAAAATATAATCTGTAATTTTTAAGAAAATAATATTGGTATATTGATTCAACTTCTATTTTAAACATATTTTACCAACCTTGTCAGGACTAAAGTTATATTTGATCTATATTATGACCCGAAAAATGATCCAAGATACCTAAGAATTAAACTCTCTAAGACAATGCTTAAGAGACTCAAAATATTTGTATATTCACCACTTACATTATTTTTCATAATATGAGTGTCTATATTGTAATGAGATCATTTTTTTTTTACCACGAATCTAGCTAATTATATTATTTTCATAATTAATACAAAATTTTAAGAGCTCTCTAAAACAATATTTGAGAGACTTAAACGGTTTTGGGTTGATATCTAAGTTCTAAGGACGACTTCTATTAATAATCGCATGATCACCCAAGCTTATGATCTTTCTTTGACGTGGGACAATTCCTCTATTTATACGTGATATATACACCACACTTACATTACTTTTCAATGCGGGACAAATAACATATTTAGTAATACACCATTAAAATTATTACTCCCTCCCATCCAAACCAAAGGTTACATGGGAGGGAGCACAAGTTTTAAGAAAACATTGAAAAGGGAAGGGTAATATTGGAATGGAAGTAGAAACACTTGAATATTTAATGTTAGTTGGGTGGGTGGGGTAATGACATATTGTGTAAATATATAGGGTAAATGAGAAATAGTTGATCTTATTTGTTACCCAAAAATGAATGGGTAGTTTGGTTTGGATGGTCCAACTAAGGTAAGTGTAACCTTTGGTTTGGATGACAGGGAGTATTATTTATGATACAGGCTTAAATTATTAGTTGTAATACTTTTCTAAATTAATCTTGATGATGTTAATTTCATTAAGGTGGAAATAATAATACAAACTTTATTAGAGCTCTGTAAGATAATACTTAAGAGATTCAAAAGATTTTGGTTGAATATCTAAGTTCGAAGGATGACTTTTTCACAATATGTTTTTTTGTGAAATGAAATGTAAAAGTTTTTAGATAAAAATTATAAAAAGCACTCGAATATAATATAGGAAATGTATATTGAGATAAATAAAAGATTTTTCACTTTATTTTTTTGTGATACTTTCCTAAATTAATTTTTGATAATGTAAGCTTCAATAATGTGGATACAAACTTTTAAGAGCTTTATAATACAATATTTGAGAGACTCAAAACATTTTGGGTTGATATCTAAGTTCCAAAGATGACTCCTATTTATAATTGTAGGATCACCCCACCTTATGATAATTTTCCGATGTGGGACAATTATACAATTTATACGTAGTATATATCACACTTGTATTATATTTCAATGTGGGACAAATAACTTATTTAGTAGTACACCATCAAAATTATTACTGATATAATATTTACCTAAATTATTATTTATGATACTTTCCTAAATTAAGTTTTAAGATCTAAATTTCATTATTGTGGAGATAATAATACAAACTTTTAAGAGTTCATTAAGACAATATTTAAGAGACTAAAATGACTCCTCTTTATAATCATATTTATGATCACTTCACCTCATAATATTTTCCGATATGGGATAATTGTACAATTTACACTTAGTATATATATTTACCACAAATACATTATTTTTAAATGTGGACTAATAACACATTAAGTAGTTTATCATCAAAATTATTATTTATGATACTTTCCTAAATTAATTTTTAATGATTTAAATTTCACTATATATTGTGACGATTATAATACAAATTTTTAAGAACTCTCCAACACAATACTTAAGAGATTTAAAAAGTTGTAGGTTAATACCAAAGTTTAAGTATGACTTCTATTATAATCATAGGGCCACCCTATGTTATACTCCCTCCTATTCATAATAACATTTCCTTTTTCCATTTTCATATATTCACAGTACCTTCCTCCATTCCTTTTTTGGTAAACTTTTATACTTATTTTAATCACATCACTCCACAACAATACCCTACAATACCCAAACATTATCTTATTTTAATCAACTCACCCCACAAAAATAATTATTTTAATCACCCCACTAAACAATAATATCCCACAATACATTCTCTCTCTCAAATCAGCTCACCCCATCACAATACTTAACCTTATTTAATTATCCACCCTTAATTTTTGGTCCATTCTTGAATGGGGAAAGTTATTGTGAATAGGAGGGAATAGTATTTTTCGATGTGGGACAATTACTATTTATAGAATTATAGGTGATATATTCACCAGTATCAGCACACATACATTATTCTTCAATGTGAGACTAATAACAAACTAAGTAGTACACCATCTTTTTCTATATAATATTTAATTCTTAACTATTACTAAACGATTATATTAATATTAGAATAATAAAAATAATGTTTTAAAAGTCATTTATTAAAATTTTCAAGTCATTTATTAACAATATAAAAAATAGTTTAAAAGCCCGCGCGATGATTATATTTACGATCACTCCATCTTATTATAATTTTTCAATGTGAGACAACTTTACTATGTATATATTCACCAGTCACCATACCAACAATGTTTTTTAATGTGGGACAAATAACACATTAAATAGTTTACCATCAAAATTATTATTTATAATACTTTTCTAAATTAATTTTTAATGATGTAAATTTCACTATAGTGAAGACTATAATAAAAACTTTTAAGAGCTCTGTAAGACAATATATAAGAGTCTCAAAATATTTTGGGTTGAAACTTTACTTCCAAATATGATTCCTATTTGTAATCATAAGATCATTCACCTTGTGATAATTTTCTGATGTGTGACAATTCTACTATATAGGTAATATTTTCATGACACCTACATTATTTTTCAATGGGGGACAAAGAATATACTAAAAATTACACCAAGTAAGTGCAAATAATATGAGTTTCAATACTTTGCAGGTTTTTTTTTACCACAAATCTAATTATATTATATTCATATTTTTTTTTATAATACTTCAAAAATTTTAATAATACTTTTCTAAATTAAATTTTGATGATGTAAATTTAACAATTGTGGAGATAATAATACACAATCTTTTAAGAGACCTCCAATACAATACTTAAGAGACTTAAAAGATTTTAGTTTGATATATAAGGTTCAAGGATAATAATAATAGGATCACCCATCTTGTGTTAATTTTACAATGATGGACAATTTTACTATTTTTACAAAAGTATATTCATCACATTTACAAACTTTTAAGAGATCTTTAAGACAATACTTAAGAGATTCAAAAGACTCCTATTTATAATCATAAGATTACCCACTTTATATTATTTTTTCGATGTGGGACAATTCTACTATCTATACGTAATATATTCACTACATTTACATTATTTTTCAATGTGGCACAAATAATATATTAAGTAATACACCATCTTTTTCTATAAAATTTTTATTTCTTTTATTTTTATTTTATAATAATGAAAAGATTATCCAATTTGTTTTTTATATCCAAAGTATTATTTAAAAAACTTTCCTTAATTATTTTTTTATGATGTAAGTTTCACTATTGTAAAGATAATAATACAAACTTGTAAGAGATCTCTAAGACAATACTTAAGAGATTCAAAAGATTTTGGGTGGATACATAAGTTCCAATGATGACTCCTATTTATAATCATAGGATCACCCTACCTTATGGTAAATTTTCAATGTGGGACAATTATTATACTTATTATATGTAGTATATTCACCATACCTACGTTATTTTTCAATGTGGACAAATAACATACTAAGTAGTATGTCATATTTTTCTATAAAATAATTATTTATTGACTACTACTAAACTATTATACTAATATTAGAATAATAAAAAATATTTTAAAAGTCATTTATTTAATTTTCATATACTTATTTTCTTGTTATATTATATTATAAAAAATATGGTAGTAAAAAATACAAAAAATTATACTCCAATGTAAGCATTTTTCGGTACAAATCCAAATATGTAAGTTTCGAAATGCTTTGCATTATATATTTTTTTATATTGATGATCAAATATATTTCTTACTTAAATAGTTGTTGCGATATCCCTAAAAATATTACATAAGATATTTTTTGTAATCTAGTAAGATTTTAAAATATACTTTCCAAAAACTGAAAAGAACGATGTTGACCAATAGAATTGCTCGAAAAAAGCCTCTTATATATATATTACAAAAGAACCTGGCAAACGGGTCAACCGGGTCGGGTTCGGGTCGGGCCACTTCGGGTCGGGTCAATTCGTGTCTCTCGTTGATTTCGGGTTAATTCGGGTCGGGTCGGGTCATTTCGGGTTTCGGGTTTGTTGTCGGGTCCGTTTCGGGTCAATCGGGTCGGGTTATTTTGGGTCGGGTCATTTTCAGGTCAAAGAATAAGAGACAAAATGCCATTTTAAGCCTTTTCGGTTCAATTAAAGTTATGTTTTGTCGGGTCGTTTTCGGGTTGAGTGGTTTTGGATCGGGTTATTTTCGGGTCGGGTCAGTTACGGGTCAAGAAAGATCGGGTCATGTTCGGGTCGGGTCGGGTCCAATCGGGTTTCGGGTCACATTTGGGTGTTGTAGTTCGGGTCAATTTCGGGTCACGGGTCGGGTAATTCGGGTCGGGTCAATCGGGTCGGGTTGCTTTTGCCAGGTCTATACTTAATGTACATAAATTTAATTTGTACACTAAAATTACTCTAAATGCGTGAAAACGAGCAGTAGGTGCACGAAACTTGCTACATGCATGAAAACAGTTACTAGGTGCATGAAAATTACGGGCTCTAGATGCATTAAAATGAGCACCAGGTGCATGAAAATTGTTAGATGCATGAAACGGACTACTAGGTGCATGAAAATTAATAAATCGTATTTCACCTCAATTTCCGTCAGTAACTTATATTTTTTCGACCAAGATGTATGTTATCTACCCATAAAATTCGATGCCGAACCCAAATATGTCCTTATTTTTTAATAATAAATTTTGTAAGGCGGAGTTCTCACGGTTCTCATTATCTTAGTGGTTCTCACCGGATCCCAATTCTATATATATATATATATATATATATATATATATATATATATATATATATATTGATTTAATTATATCTTCAAAATTTATAGTTCTCATGATACTCATTTCAAGACTTATTACTAATCATTCAACTTATTTAGAGTAAAGTTAATTATACTACTTGCTGTAACTGTGGAAATGAAGTAGAAAATCTAGAACATCTATTCTTTGACTGTGTTTACAGTACAAGAGTAGTGACTTACATTGAAAACTGGCTTGGGGTCGACTTACCTCGAAAAGATCTCCTGAATTGGAGATTGAAGATGAAGGGGAAGAAAACTCACAAAGAGATAGTGAATGTGGTCATCAACGCCCTAATATACTTCATTTGGAGGCAGAGGAATCAAACTTACCATGAGAAGCGACTGGATCGTCCTCATATACTGGCAGAGAGAATAATAAAGGAACTACGAACGTGGTTCTATGGATTAGCAAGGAAGAAGATGAAGGTTGATAGAGAGTGGATTGCGAAGATGGTGGCGGTTCAGAGAAGCGACAGGAACTAGGGTTTTGTTTAGGAATCATCTGGAATTGTTGTTGTATGTCAGGTAGATAGATTTGGTTATATAGGGAGAGTGAGTGTTGGGCTTTCAGCAAAAGGCTTGGACAATAGAGTAGTTTTGATTATTTGAGTCAGTTGGGTTGAGAGTCCTTTTATGGGCCGAATCAATTTTGTATGGTTACGATTTATCTTTTTAATGAATTTTTACATTTCATCAAAAAAAAAAAGTTAATAATACTACTAGTATAAATCCCGCGCGAATGCGCGGTTTTTTAAACTAAAATATTTCAGAATTTAACAATTACATCACTCGTATAACTCCAATTGAAATTTATTTATATAATTTACTATTATTAATGTTTTGTATTAAGAGGTAGAAAAGAGAATGTTGAATTGAACATTTTTACTTCTAATAAGATTGTCGGTTTTACCGAAACATTGTTAATTTTATTTGAAAAAAAAATATTGTTGTTGTACCATTATATCCACTAAAAGCATAATATAAATATGAAAAGGTGACATTGGTAATATAATCAAATAAGATAAGTGTTGTAATAACTATATTTTGTATATGCTAAATAATTTTTAAAAAAAAAACCAAAATTTAAATGTTCAGATACTATATATGGAGCGAGATAGATATTAAGTTTAAATGTACGAAAAAATATATATTATTTGTAAGGTTTTTTTGTTGTAGAAGTCAAATTATCTATCAATACTATTAACTTGTCTATGAATATTATTAACTTGCAGTACATATGTTCATATTGGAAGACAAAATGATAGAATTATTTGGAAAACGTTTGCTAAAAAAGTGTTCGTGGTACTGTTAGGTTCATATACCTACACTTAAGACATTTCTTAAGTAAAAATAATTAACTCTTTAATTAGTTACAAGATTTAGTTACATGCAAATAAATGAAAAAAAACAAAGTGGAGAAAGATTTGTTCCTCACATTGAGTATTATACGGATATGGGCACAAGGAAAGGACTCCTTCCTTTACCTTGTTCTTGAGCTTATATGTCAAAGGATGAACTTCCTAAGTCTCAAGTGTAGAGACCCTCCTTTTGGATGCACCTAAACTATCCCAAATCTACTTCTTATCACACAATGTTAGGTGTAACAAGAAGCCTATTTCATCTTATTATCACTACTACAATTAGTAGTATAACTTAGTGTATGAATGTGTATGAGAATGTAGTTAGATAAGCAACTATCACAAGTCCTTTTTACAAGTCCTTTTGGGCTAGGGCATGCCGACACTTGGGAGTTAGATAAGCAACATCAATTTGTTCTTTCTTATTTTTCTAGTTAGATAAGCAACTATCACAAGTCCTTTTTACACAACATATTGTGTGTTTAAGAAGAGAACATATTCTCTCCTTTTGGGCTAGGGCATGCCGGCACTTGGGAGTTGGGAGGGGGACAAGCATGCTTGCTTTTTCCCTTACCCATAAAGCTAGTTGTAGGTATAGGTATGCAAGTGCATTTAACATGTCCTTAGCATTTAATCACAAGTTATACTCATGCCATCCTACAACCACCCATGCCGGCACCCTTTGGTTAATATGGGATCCATTTTATTTTGTCAATTGTCATATGTGTGACATGTGACAATTAGCATGTATAAGAATCACATTTAACATTTAAATAAATACATGTAGTAAAATGGTCTATATTATATATACTTTACAATCTTATTGTAATTATATTAACCAATTAGTCTTATCTCTAATGTTTCATAAACATCTTACAACTTTGGTAATATAACATTTAATTACCAAAATGCGTTTTATTTAATCATATAATAATATGATAATTCTCATATATATAGATTGAACTTCTTCAATCCATGGGGTCAATTAATCTATATCAATATATAATTAATTTACTTTATGATTTGGGAATCGTCCTTTCGGTGTGACCTCAAGGGATCAACAGATCACCATCGTCATACGACAGTAATGTCAAACTCTAGCAAGCCAATCATTACCGATTAATGTGGACCAGTTGACTATAATATTAATCATCCCTTTGTATTCTTGATAATGAGATTTAATTAAGTGATCGCACTATTGTTGAGAACACTTACTCCAACAATCTCTCACTTGTTCGCAACAAGTGTGCGTCACCAATTCTCCTGTCCTATTTTAATCTCCCACTCAATGCAAGGTGTCTTGCAGGTCGTACTTGCACGTGATCATATCTAGAGTGGTTTCCTCGATCTGGAGAGTAACTGACTGACCGGAATTATCTACCGTAGATACCTTCCGAGCGTGGCCACGCATTTCCAGCTTACTACTCCTCGAGTGGCCTTGAGATATTAGATAACCCTGACAAGGGGTTGGACAATTCCTATCGCACCATTCCCTTCGTTCACTCACAGTCCTTTATGACCCAATAATTACCCATTCACCCCTTTTTACAGAATGGCTTGGGGCAAAAATCAAAGTCAATCAGAAACTATGTCGACTTAGGTGAATAGTCTCTAGTCTAAAGAATTGACTCAAAAAGAATACTATAGTAACTCTCGCCACGACCAGGCTTTATGAATTGCCAGAACTCTATAAGCGGTCACTGCCCGACATAGTGTCCCATACAGTCTGCCTATGTGATCGATTAGTCATCTCATATGACTCTATGGCACTTGAACTTGCCGTCAATCGCATCACATTCTAGTCACTTCGAGACGTCACCTCATGGAAGTAACTAGGGGTCAAGGCTATGTTAATCCAGTTCAATTTAATAGGGTTCAAGGTTGTCCATACAACCTATTTGGATTTAACAAAGTAAATGAAAGTTTAGAATAAAACTTTAAACGATAAATGCGATTATCATATATGAATAATCAAAACAGAGTCATTATTACATATCTTATAATCTAATACATGTTAGGCATACGCTTAAGACCCATGGATACTACATGTTGGTCGTGCTTAGCCTGCGATAAAGGCCTGGTTAGAGGATCCGCAATATTATCATCTGTCCCAACCTTACAAATCGCTACTTCCTTTGTTTCAATGTAATCTTTAATGACATGAAACTTTCTGAGTACATGTCTAGATTTGTTGCTAGACTTGGGCTTCTTTGCTTGAAAGACGGCCCCATTGTTGTCACAATCGATTGTGATGGGATCCTTGGCAGAAGGAATTACTTTTAGTCCCTCTAAGAACTGCCTTATCCACACAGCTTCCTTTGCAGCTTCAGATGCTGCAATGTACTCAACCTCCGTTGTAGAATCCGCAATGGTAGATTCTTTGAAGCTTCTCCAGCTTATTGCTCCTCCATTGATCATGAAAACAAAGACAGTCTGTGACTTCATATCATCTCTATCAGTTTGGACGCTCGAGTCGGTGTAACCCTTTACACTCAATTCTGAGTCCTCTCCAAACACCAAGAATGAATCCTTAGTCCTTCTTAAGTACTTAAGGATGTTCTTGACGGCTTTCCAATGTTCCTCACCTGGGTTAGCTTGATATCTACTTGTCATGCTCAAAGCATACGAGACATCTGGACGTGTACACATCATGGCATACATGACCGATCCAACGGCGGAAGCATACAGGATTGATTTCATGCGTTCAACATCCTCGGGTTTGGTGGGTGATTGTGACTTGCTCAAAACCACTCCACTACCCATAGGAATGAAACCTCTTTTGGAGTTTTCCATGTTGAAACGTCGAAAATTTTTATCAATATAAGATTCTTGACTTAATACCAGTATCCTTTTGGACCTATCTCTATAGATTCAGATACCTAAGATGCGTTGTGCATCTCCCAAGTCTTTCATTTGAAAATGACTTCCCAACCACTCTTTCACGGAAGACAGCATTGGTACATCATTTCCAATGAGGAGTATGTAATCTACATACAAGACGAGGAAGACCACTTTGCTCCCACTAAACTTCATGTATAAACATGGTTCCTCGACACTTCGAGTAAAACCATTTTCTTTTATCACATGATTAAAACGATGGTTCCAACTTCTTGATGCTTGCTTAAGACCATAGATGGATCTCTTTAGCTTGCATACCATGTTAGGATTATTAGGATCTTCAAAACCCTCACATTGTGTCATGTACACATCCTCCTCTAAATACCCATTTAGGATGGCGGGTTTGACATCCATTTGCCATATTTCATAATCATAAAATGCGGTAATCGCTAACATTATCCGAATTGACCTTAACATGGCTAATGGGGCAAACAAATGTCTCATCATAATGAAGACCATGGATTTGCGTGAATCCTTTTGCCACTAATCGTGCTTTGTAGACATCATCATGTCCTTCTATCCCATTCTTTACTTTAAAGATCCATTTACACTGAAGGGGTCGAACTCCTTTAGGTAAATCAACCAAGTCCCATACTTGATTTTGATGCATATAGTCAATTTCGGATTTCATGGCCTCTAGCCATAACGTTGATTTGGACTAACCATAGCCGCCTTGTAGGTTGGAGGTTCATTACTTTCTAAAAGTAATATGTCAAGTTCACCGTCCCTCCCTTCGATGATACCTATGTATCTATCAGGTTGGCGACCTACTCTTCCTGACGTTCTCCTTTGTGCAACTTCAGAATTGGACGACGATGGAACATTTTCATGTGTCTCTACTTCTGTTTGTGGCTCTTGAACTTGATTAATTGCTTCATCTCCATCAAGCATCTCATTAAGTTCAAATTTTCTCCCACTCTGTCTCTTAAAAATAAACTCTCTTTCTAAGAAGACAGCCTCACGAGCCATAAACACTTTATCCTCTTGTGAGTTGTAGAAGTAGTATCCACGAGTTGTTTTTGGATAACCTACAAAGACACATTTGTCAAACTTGGGAGTTAGCTTATCAGTCGACTTGTTCTTGACAAACGCTTCGCAACCCCATATTTTCATGTATGACAAATTAGGAACCTTTCCCTTCCATAACTCGTATGGAGTCTTTTCAACAGCTTTTGTTGGGCTTTGGTTTAATGATCTAATTGCCGTTTCAATCGCAAATTCCCAAAATGAGTTTGGTAAACTCGTTTGACTCATCATAGATCGTACCATATCTAATAGGGTTCGATTCCTCATTTCTGAAACACCATTGAGTTGGGGGGTTCCAGGTGGAGTTAATTGTGATACGATACCACAATCCTTCAAGTGAGAGTTAATTTCATTGCTAAGATACTCGCCACCACGATCGGATCGTAATGCTTTTATCCTTTTGTTCAATTGGTTCTCTACTTCATCTTGAAATTCCTTGAGATTCTCAAAAGCCTCACTTTTATACTTCATTAAATAGACATACCCATATCTACGTAAGTCTTCGGTAAAAGTGATGAAGTAGTCATAATTTCCTCTCGCGGTGATACTCATTGGTCCACATACATCGGTATGTATGAGGCCCAACACATCACTTGCACGTACTCCCTTTCCTAGAAAAGGAGCACGAGTCATTTTTCCTAAGAGGCAAGATTCACATACTCCATATGATTCGAAATCAAATGGTTTAATGATTCCAGTCGATACTAGTCTCTTTATGCGTTTCTCGTTTATGTGACCTAATCGACAATGCCTAATGTACGATTCATTTGGATCACTTGTTTTGAGTCTTTTATTTTCAATGTTGTAGATATTGGTGGAGTTGGTGGTGTTAAGAACATAAATGCCATTAATGGCAATGGCTTGACCTAAGGCCAAGTCTCCTTTGAACAAATTACAACAATTGTTTTTGATCATAAAAGAAAATCCTTCAACGTCTAGTACGGAAACGGAAACAATGTTCTTTGACAATGACGGTACATAATAACAATTATTAATATGCAACTCAAAGCCATTTGTTAAAACAAGCACATAGGTCCCTTTGGAGATGGTGGCTACCTTAGCTCCATTTCCAAATCTGAGATCCACGTCACTCTTGCTTAGCTCCTCCACATCCCTTAAACCCTGTACATGATTACAAAGGTGAGAACCACAACCGGTATCCAATACCCAAGTTGAGGTGGATGTATAATTTATATCAACCAGTCCAGCTTCAATATCTCCCAAGTATATTGGGCAATTTTGCTTCCAATGGGCGAATTCATTACAATAATGACATTCATGATCAATTTGGGCACCCTTCTTGGTTTTGGATGTGCTAGTCCCACTAGTCACTCCCTTTCCAGATCTGGGTTTTGGGCTTCTACTCTTCCTACTCCTTCTTTTAAACTCTTTTCTCTTAATAGAAAGCACATTCTTGCTAGAGCTCCCACTAGATTCCTCATCTTTCTTTGCTTCTTTAAGCGATAGAGATCGAAAAGCCTCGGAAATTTCGGATTTTCCTTCAAAAAGTCCACTAGTGATAGTGGCGGGAGAGACGATAAGAATGGGAGAAGTCGTTTTGGTGGAGTAGCAAAAATGCCCATCTTTACCAATGCCAACGTGTAGTTCCCTTTCATGATGTTGGGGAGAATTATCGTTTAAGGTGCATTTCTTTTCAAATGATTGAAGCCAAGTATCAATGGTAATAGGTGCAACATCGTCAAACAATTCCATTGCGATAAATCAAATTAACTACAAAATTGGAGATAAAAAGGAAATATTAACATTTATCATTTTGTAAACTTGTAAACACTTTAAGCAAGTTTGGCATTTATATAATGACCTCTATCCAATTACATAAATGATTCAAAGACCCAAGTTCTATATCTACTCGGGTTTATGTGAGCCACGGACTCCACGACCTTTATTAATATTACTTGGTGGGTTAACTCTTTAACCGATTCTACCAATAGAATTCTTGGTCGATGAAATACTTTATTGTCATCTTTAGCCCGGAACACATGGGCCACGGATCCTAATCTTTCCGTTGAGCTC
Source organism: Heliosperma pusillum (assembly GCA_022085475.1). Classification (NCBI taxonomy): domain Eukaryota; kingdom Viridiplantae; phylum Streptophyta; class Magnoliopsida; order Caryophyllales; family Caryophyllaceae; genus Heliosperma; species Heliosperma pusillum. The sequence goes on along the minus strand of JAIUZE010066670.1, from coordinate 7,983 downwards.
AACCAAATTTTGATGCAATAACGATTTATTGCCCCACTTACCCAACGTAATAAGTTTAGCACTTCGGTGAGCCGAACCTACTTCCTTACGAAATTGGGATTCATGGGTTCTACTATTTGTTAAGGCTAAGTCTCAATTATCACAATAGAGGTCAAGTCAATTTATATTATCTATCTCCTTTTAAGTGAACTAAATAGGTGAACTATCGATAATTATAATTGACGCGGTCGATTGACTCGATAAAATGCATGTGTTGTTTAAGTGGCGACTTGACATTCATGTAACATATAAATAAAATGCAAACATAAAATAAATTCCTAGTATGGCCTTCCTAAAATAATAAAAAATCAAATTAACTATTACAAATTCGGAAACCAACTCCTTGGTCCCTTGAACTTCATTTGCACAACTCCCAAGGACACCGTCTTCCTTTTGGAACGCCTTTTCAAATGGCACCGTCTTTAGGAAACTCCGGGATTACAAATGATATAATAAAGTTACAAGGCTATTCTATTATACATTTGCAAAATAAAATGAAATAATACAATAAAAGTGATACGAGATCACATTAAATTACAACCGAATCAATATTCCCATACATTTCGGGTAATATTGATTAAAAACTAAGGCCATACTAAGACAAATTACATAATTCCAAAAATTACATAAATCAAAATGAAATTCATTCATTCAAAATGCAGCATAATTATATGTAAACACATGCAATATAAATGTGCCAAATCGCCCTAATAACCTTATATCGTATATAAACCCGGTTTTATGGAAATGCGTGATAATAACCAATTAAAATCACAAATTAATACTTAAATCAAACTTAAGTCCAAGTTAATTACCCTAAATGCTTAGGACTCAAACATTTAGTCTCCACTAATTATTTGACAGTAATTCAACTCGGTTTTGCATTATTGCTCGGTTTTGACCCTTTTTAACATAACTTTTATGTAATAATTCCAAATTAAATTACAATAATTTATAAATTTGAAAAATAAATTTTTAATATTCTGGAATATTTCCAGGAACATCTTCATGTCAAAATTATGGTAAAAAAATTTTCGAATCATTTTAGAGAAAAATATAGTTGCTATTAATTGATTTTATCAAATAAAATTCTAAAATCACATGAAAATTAATCTAATTAATTTTGAACTTATACATCTGATATGTAAAATATTTATGAAACATATGAAAATTTTTCTTAAGCAAAAAATTTATTTTAGCTATTTATGCCAAAATAATCATTATTTATGCCTTTTTAACCATTAAAAATCATAAATCATGCAAAAATAAATCATATTTATCTCAAATTTTACATACACTAGTTAAAATATGCATGTGATATCATACTAAAATGTCATGGCTATATTCAAAATTTAACTATTTTTAGTCATAAAATGTTCATTTTACTCATTAAAATGGATTTATTTAACTAAAAATCATTAAATAAAGCAATAATCTTCCATAAATCATCAAAATGACCTAAAACAATTTTAGGACCAGAAGGTATTTCATGCTCAAAGTTTCGTGACTTTATCATATAAATCATAAATTTTCTAGTTTTATTTTGTTACCATAACTCGTAAAAACTTCATAAAACCGATTGAATGCAACATCCTATGCTCTGATACTAATTGTTAGGTTCATATACCTACACTTAAGACATTTCTTAAGTAAAACTAATTAATTCTTTAATTAGTTACAAGATCTAGTTACATGCAAAAAATGAAAAAAAAACAAAGTGGAGAAAGATTTGTTCCTCACATTGAGTGTTATACGGATATGGGCACAAGGAAAGGACTCCTTCCTTTACCTTGTTCTTGAGCTTATATGTCAAAGCATGAACTTCCTAAGTCTTAAGTGTAGAGACTCTCCTTTTGGATGCACCTAGACTATCCCAAATCTACTTCTTATCACACAATGCTAGGTGTGACAAGAAGCCTATTTCATCTTATTATCACTACTACAATTAGTAGTATAACTTAGTGTATGAATGTGTATGAGAATGTAGTGAGAGCAACAACAATTTGTTCTTTCTTATTTTTCTAGTGAGATAAGCAACTATCACAAGTCCTTTTTACACAACATATTGTGTGTTTAAGAAGAGAACATATTCTCTCCTTTTGGGCTAGGGCATGCCGACACTTGGGAGTTGGGAGGGGGACAAGCATGCTTGTTTTTTCCCTTACCCATGAAACTAATTGTAGGTATAGGTATGCAAGTGCATTTAACATGTCCTTAGCATTTAATCACAAGTTATGCTCATGCCATCCAACAACCACCCATGCCGGCACCCTTTGGTTAATATGGGATCCATTTTATTTTGTCAATTGTCATATGTTTGACATGTGACAATTAGCATGTATAAGAATCACATTTAACATTTAAATATAATCTTTTATCAAATAAATCATACTTAGCATTTTAAGTGATGATCTATAAATACATGTAGTAAAATGGTCTATATTATATATACTTTACAATCTTATTGTAATTATATTAACCAATTAGTCTTATCTCTAATGTTTCATAAACATCTTACAACTTTGGTAATATAACATTTAATTACCAAAATGCGTTTTATTTAATCATATAATAATATGATAATTCTCATATATATAGATTGAACTTCTTCAATCCATGGGATCAATTAATCTATATCAATATATAATTAATTTACTTTATGATTTGGGAATCGTCCTTTCGGTGTGACCTCAAGGGATCAACTGATCACCATCGTCATACGACAGTAATGTCAAACTCTAGCAAGCCAATCATTACCGATTAATGTGAACCAGTTGACTATAATATTAATCATCCCTTTGTATTCTTGATAATGAGATTTAATTAAGTGATCGCACTATTGTTGAGAACACTTACTCCAACAGGTACCATATTTGGATAACAAAATAATAACTGTAAAATATTTTAATCACATAATACGACAATTTAATTTATGTAACAAAATTAGAAGAATATCCTATAAATATGTCTATAAAAATTGAAAAAATATCATACCATTTTTTTAAAAAATATAGTTATTTAGAATAATAGACCTAATTCTAAATAGGATATAAGGAAGTCTTTTTATAGAACAAATCATTTAGGCGGAAAAGTTTTAGTAAGGTCTTAATCTTTTAGTATAAGGGAGATTATTTGGGAATAATATTATCTCAGTTTCAACTGTGAAAACTTATTTCATGATGAATTAATCGGGAAACTCGGAGGGTTTAGGGGAGAAATACATGTTATTGAAATTACTCTATCTGTCTCGGTCATTTGTCATCTATTGCTTTTACACAAAGACCAAAAAAATTAGAAAAAATAGTGAAATTTAATCATATAATAAGTGTCACTATCACATGCTCACTTAGCTTTTTCAAGTATCCTCTTATCCACTTGTCTAAAGTTTACTAAAAATAGAAATTGAAAACAATTGATTGGTACATTCCAAATTGGAAATAGATAACAATTGACCGAGACGGAGGGAGTATATTGTTTCACCATGGATTAATTAGAATATGAAAGATTTTGTTTTTGACATGGGATAAAGATACATGACTTTTTTTACTTAAACTAATGAAAACCTAATCAATCCCAGTTGTAATCAATCCGAGTTGGGCTTGTTTTTAATAAATATAAGGTTTTTTTAGAAATGTATACAAAATAATTTTGATTACGAGGCCCCGAAAACGGTGCAGACGCACTTGCTGCATTGAGCCAGATCCGACCCTGGGTTTAACAATAAAAACACAATCAACATATGATTATTTTCAACAATTAATTCATGAGCAAATCATCACGGATAATATTTGTAGGATTATTGAGAGCTTAGCTCGTTGGAGACCAAGAGTAGTAAGAAGGGGTGCTCACTCAGTGGTCCGGATCAAAGATTAAATCGGACTGGACCTTTTGGTTCGGATCATATCGGACCATATTTTATTTGTTTAGGTCCACTAACCACCTATTTACTTTAATTTGGTCTTCGGCCCGGTCCTGGACAAAACCGAATGGACCGCGGACCGGACCATGGACCAAACTATATAACAAAAGAATATTTAAATTTGTAATATTATTGGTTTTATGTCCTACTTTGTTTACACATATTATTAGATATATATTTAATTATGTAATTAAACCTAGTAAAAATATAATGTTGCTTATTTTGATACCTACGAGCTTCTCGAGATCAAACTGTAATTAAACCTAGTAAAGAATATTTAAATTTGTAATATTATTGGTTCATTTGAAATATTACACTATGTCCATTATAATTATGGTCCGGTTCACGGTCCACTATTTAATCGTTATTTGGTCTTTGATCCAGATAGTTTGGTCCGGGCTGATTCAGCCCGGTTCGGTCCTGAACCAATGAATACCCCTGATAGTATACCTGGAAAAAGCAACCTGACCCGAATGACCCAACCCGAAAAGGCTGACCCGAATACCGAAACTAACCCGAGTTGCAAAACCCGAATATAACCCAAAACCCGAATTAACCCGACCCGACTCGAACTTGACCCGAAGTGTAGACCTGACAAAAGCAACCCGACCCGAAAAGGTTGACCCGAGACCCGAAACTATCCCGAATTGCAAAACCCGAATATAACCCGAAACCCGAATTAACCTGACCCAACCCGAACTTGACCCGAAGCTGACCGGACGACCCGATCCGAAACCACTAAGCCGAAAATGACCCGAAAAAATATAAGAGTAAATTAATAATTACATTCTTTTATAAACCACTTTTCTAAAATAACTCCATTATGAAATTTTTTTAATAATTTACTCCCATAAAATGTTCTCAGGTCAAAAATTGCACCCAAATAGACAATTCTGTTACAATTTCCCTCTAAATTTGAATTTTCTGTTTTGAAGTCTATTTGTCGGACAAAAATACCCTTCCTACTCTTCTCTCTCCTTTGAATCTTCATCTTACTTCTAAAATCCATGCTCATCATTTCCCCATTTTCCCCCCAATTAAGGTATGATTTTCTTCATCTATCTCAACTCTTATTTCTATTATAATTTGCACTTAGGGTTGGGGGATTCAAACCCATTAATTAGAGTTTTAAATTAGGGTTGCAAACTCCAGAAATTGGGATGTTAAACAAACAAATTTGGGTTTCAATACCAGAAATTGAACTTACAAAACAACAATATTAGGGTTAGAAACCCAGAAACTTGAATCACAGACACAACAATTAGGGCAATGAACAATTAAATTTGTCAAATTAAACGACTAAACTATAGTTCGCAACTAATTAATCCAGAAATTATCCAAATGCATGGATGGTTCATGTGAAACCTGGAGAAAATGTGGAGTGATAAGGTTGGAATTTCAACCGAAAAGCTCATTACAGCACCAAAGGCACGTAGTTACTCACTTTCAAAATATCAAACTTCTTAATGAGAACATTTCGAGTAAAGTATTTTGCAGTATTTGCCATGGACCAATTAAAAAAGCAGAGTTAAGCAACAGAAATTTAAGCAGCATCATGGAATAACATGAAATCAGATTACTCCAGAAACTATACTACCTCCCTTCAAATTTAAACACCACGGGCCCACTGTTTTTGTCAGAGAGGTTATGAATTTGAGTAAATTGGACGAATGCAATATCTGTAGCAATAAGCTAATCTGCAAAATTTTGGGGAGAATAAGAGGTAGAGAGAGATGATTGAGTGAGAGCTCTTAAAACAAAAGTGAGAACAAATAATGAAAATGTTGGTTTAGTAATAAAATAGGGGTATATCGATCAGAAAACACATATTTTCACCTTAAAGTCTATTTAGGAGCAATTTTTGACCTGAGAATATTTTATGAGAGTAAATTATTAAAAAATTTTCAAAAGGGAGTTATTTTAGAAAAGTGGTTTATATAAGGGTGTAATTATTAATTTACTCAAAATATAACCATAATTGAGCAAAAAAGACTTGAAATGACTATATGCACCTTTTTTTCTTAATTATTGAACCGAAAATTACCCGGACCCGAAATAACCTGACCCGTTGACTCGAAACTGACCCGATCAACTTACTCGAAATCACCCAAAACCCGAAACCCGAAACCCGAAACAATTCGACCTGACCCAAACTAACCCGATAATATGATAGACTCGAATTGACCCGACTCGAACCCGATCCGATTAACCCGTTTGGCAGGTTTAATAATATGGCGAGCAATAGAACAAAGAATGAATTAAGGAGTGATTTAAACATGGTATAAATTAAGGAAGACCGGGCCACTTTATCACTTTATCTTTTTGGGCCAATTAAGAAGATATCACGTAGCTTTTCTCGAGCATAATGTACTCCATTAGTCAATTGTTCTTAAAGGTACTTAACATTAGACCTGACAAAACTGACCCGACCCGAATAACCCGACCCGATAAGGCTGACCCAAGACCCGAAAGCGACCCGGAATTACCTGACCCGAGGATGACCCAAAACTCGAATTGACCCGACCCGACCCAGACCTGACCCGAACCATCACTGACCCGAAAGAGACCCGACCCAAAATAACCCGACCCGAAACCACCGACCTACAGACAAACCAATTTGAAATGATCCTAAATGACCCAATTTACTGTGATTAGGGGTGATAATGGGACGAGACGGCCCACGTGTAGCTCAAACTCGGCTTGGTCCAAGTCGGCTCGTGTGAGTTTGGCTCGACGCGGGCTTGACTCGAAAACTAACTTGATCATTTTGACCTTAAAATGACCTAAATAAATCGGATATGAATCTAAAATGTCCCGACCCAAAATGACCCATACACGAAATGGCCCAAACCCGAAGTGACCCAAACCCGAAACTGACCCAAACCCGAAACTGACCCGACCCGAAAGATTGAGCATGTGACAACCCTCGCGAATGCGGAATAATAAAACAAACAAGCATGTGAATTATAATGCGGAAATAGGTAGTTTTTAAAAACTTTTATACATGCAAGTTAAATAACACGAGGTGTGTCAAAATATTACAAACTAAGTACGGAATATACAATAAAGAGACGGGGTCTCTTAAAATGTTAGCAAAGAACAAGTGTTTAACCAAAACTAGCTACTATCGTCTAGAGGGGAACTTCCAGGGACAACGCCCGCTAGCTCACACCCGAACCCCAAAATATCAGATCCAAAAAGTCATCCATAGCATGCGACCTGTTCATCCATGAAAAACATGAATGCCACAGTCAGTGGGGAGTAACTCCGGGTTCTCCCAGCCATATTACATCAAACGTACACATAAGGTAATACAAAAGTAAAGCATGCATATATATATACATGTGAGTTGCGATAAGAACAAATAGGCAATACGGGATATAATGATAAGATCATATAGAAATCAATTCCGTAAACATCATGTTATTCCAAGACTCGGGAAAGACACTCTTAGGCAATCGAATACGCTCACTAGGGCTTACATCGCACCGTTAGCGGTATAAGATTGATAAGATTGAGACTCGACAGACAAACCAGTCAAGTCATGCGATGATCACATAATATCCAACATATTATCATCCATTCACGAACCAAGACAATGACGGTGTCCAATTATGCAATGACCATGAATAATATCATGAAATCACGCATTCAAAGAACGACACAAGACGACAATTCTCACGGTAAATGAAACGCACTAGCATCGTGTACATGGCAAGTATGATTTAAAGGCATCCACGGGATAAAGCATTTCCCTGAAAGCATACACGATAAAGCATTTCGCGTATGTAGACTAATTTCCTCCTGGTAGCACGACGATAATAAATATCCGGTCCTAGTCTAAACCTGGCCAGGATCTCGGAATATAACGTGTTCCGATTCGACATGCGATAAAGCTTTTCGCATCCAAGACTCGGTCTTACAATATATATGCCGAGTACCCCAAATTCGGTAGATCAATTCACGAAAGAGGGCGGAAAAGAGCTACAAGCCTCATACAAGCTGTACGCTACATGCAATAAACA
>JAIUZE010066669.1:0-23281 GCA_022085475.1 Heliosperma pusillum | reverse complement strand
GTAGATCTAAATTCACCCTATAATGATGATTGGTTGTATCTCTAAGGAAAGGTAGTAAGATAAGTTTGATGATTTTAATGTTTGATGCTTGTCATGACTTGTGTGTAAATAGTTCATGATATTCGATGGTGTAAGGTTGAATGAGTTGGTTATGACTTCTTAACTCATTAGTAATTTAGTCTTTGGACCTACAATTTTATATTTTTTTGACGACCATGCTTATATGTTCCTAATTGGTGTAAATAAGAAGTTTTGAATGATATCTTGAGGTGCGAAATGCTTTTGAGGTTAAGTGACGTCTTGTGGTTTCCTATTGTGTGTTTGTGAGTATAGGCTTGGTGGAAAAGCATGTGGCTATAGTTCTTGGATTTAAAGATATGATCTTATCTTATGGCATCGGAGACTCGTTTGGAGTAGTAAGGTTTCGTTGTAAGTTGAACCATATTACTTGAGGATTATAGATGTGAGCGCGATTCGATGATGTGAGCTATGATGGAAATACCTTGGGACGTTAATGATGATGTTCGACTTGAGGTTGTACTTTGTTAATAATGAACTCGTGGGCTATATGAGTTGAAAATGACCGAGTATAAGGGAGTATTTGTTAGTCCTTCAGTTAAAGAAACCTTTGAGGTTGTGTTGAATATTTGAGCTAAAGGAATGTTACTATGCTTGAGTTGCAATTCCGCATTTGGGAATCCGTGGGATATGAAAGGATGGATGAATTGGGTTGTAGTCGATTTGTCGAATTTAGGTGTACCTTACTTTGATAATTTGTGGTACGAGGGTCCCTTGTAAGAGACCTTTGTTATTGGGATGAGTTGCTTTACTATCACCCTAAGTCTGAAAGGAGAAATTTTGTGGATTAAACCTTAAACCTTTACTCGTGCCATCATCCATTCTTGAATGTTTTTGTCAAGATTGATCTTTAAGAAATCGCATGCTCGTATCTTATTTCTTACTCGGATATATTCATAACTCTACCATCTGCTTTGTCTCTTCCTTGACCTCGTTATTTTCAGCGCTCCTCTCTTCTAATCTCGTGCCTTATTTATTCTCGTGTTCTCCTTGAGATTCCGTATCGTTTTCTATCTCGTTGCTCCTTCATCTTTTCTCTAGTGGATTGAATATTCCAATTGTAAAGCTCAAAGAATTAGGGGGCGTTTGGTTCGAAGGGTTGGAATGGAATGGTATGGAATTTTATACCACTAAGGATTGGATTCTATATCCCATACTTGCTTTATATTGTTTGGTTCAACCTTGGAATGGAATAGAATGTCAAAGATTATGGAACGGAGTTTGAATCTTGAGGTAAGACTTGGGTATGAGATTAGAGGGGGTTGGAATGGATTTAGAATCCATTAGGATTCTAACTCCATTCCAAAATGCTCCAACCAAACACTAGAATGGATTAAATCCATTCCATTCCATTCCAACACCCCCAACCAAACACCCCCTTAGTGTAATGTATTTTGGAATTCTTAGGTTAGAATATGTGTCCTTGAATTGAACAAATTTCATATTGTATTTCATCATGGGAAATAGGACTTAAGCTCTAGGATGAATCCAAATAGTGATAATATATCCTCTCTTAGTGGTTTTAGATTTGGAGTTTGTATTGTAGTGGTATTTTAAGAATTGAGTGGAACATGATAATAGTTCGTTGTTGCGAGATATTGGAATAGTTACCTTGGAGGTTGTTTGGGAAATTGTTGTCTTAAATTGTTACGCTCTAAAAAGGAATCTTACTTGTGAAATTTAGATTTGTGACCAGATTCGAGGAATAATCTCATAAGCGAAGACCGATATGTTTTGAGTTTTAGATGAACTAGATAATTTGAATGATTGTCTGATTGCCAAGTGATTGGTCATTTGTGGTTTGGAATTAGTAATTCTCTTTTATTCTTAAGGAATCATAGTTTCAGATTGAGAAATGTTCGTTGCAAGCTTGGATAGTGAGTCCTCAGTTGTTATGGATTATAGAGTTAGAATAGTGAACCCATTTATCTTGAGGATTAGTAACCACCATAATTTGCTAATGTGACTATTTGTATTTGAGGCTTCGAGCATAGTAGTGATCAAATTAAGAATATTATGGCGTATTAAAGAATCATTATAACCGATAATGGATTGTGGATTTTCCCTTGTCGGGAGACTTTGGATGAGGCTAGTTGAATCATAGATAATTATGTTTGTTGCTTTGATTGTGTTTTGACTTTCGAGGATGAGAAAGTTCATTGTATGTTTAGGATAATGAGTTTGAAGTAATTTGAATCAAGGGATTTTCATGGTAAGTCTCCTTTACCTTGTGGTTGTTAGCGATCATGTTTCCCTAGATATAAATATTTTGTTGGTGGTTTCTAGTAAGAGTTTGATGAAACTACGAAGATTAGAGTGCGTAATAAATCTTTCATGTGGATTGTTAGTATTGGAGTCTACCGTGCCGATGGACTTTAGTGGATACTAAATGGATCTGAATAATTAGGTTATTGGATTGAAATCTCGTGATTTTGGAATATTTTTGTAGGATTTCTGATGATTGAAAATGATGAGTTGCAAATTGGGTAAATTGCATTCTCTTGAGGATTTGGTTTATTAGTAGAGTTAGTGATGTCGAATTCTTGTAGATCTTCTTGCCGACTTTATCTTGATCTTCCTCTCCAAAAGAGTTCGATTTGTTTCGTTTCTGCGTGTTTTGTATATATTTTGTTATCCTGAATTGTGTGTGAATTGTGCGAGTCGCTCTATGTACGTGTAATGTCTTGTTATTTGATTTTATCTTTGATAAAACTTTCAAATTTCCATATTATATTTCTAATTTAACGTTTCAAAGAAGTCTAAAGATGGTTTGTGTACCCTGTTTTTGGAGAAAATGGATTTCTTTTGCTTTTATATTTGGATTTTGCGTTTGGTTGGATGTTTGCACTTGTTATTGGAGACGTCTGATAACTAGTCCTGCACTTACTAACGTTGTTTTGAATTCCGATTTCACTATTTCGACATTTATTTGATTTTTGATAGCTAGAGTTCTCGTTCGCGACGGGTACTCTTGTGATTCGTAAATAAAGTTTTGCACTTATGAAAAATTTCCTTAAAACCCTTTTCGAGATGAACCTCGTTTCATAAATGTTTCCCTTATAAAAGTTTTCGTATTAATTTTGAAAACCGATTCTTGTCCTTGATACTTTTATTTTCTACTCTCAAGTTTCGAGGACGAAACTTTTTAAAAGGTGGGGTGATTGTAACACCCGCAAATGTACCCTATTTTTATAATGAAAATATTTTACGGATACTTTTCAGCGAAATTTAGTTTTAATTTAGAATTTAATGTTCCGAGTCGAATTTAGAATTTCCGAGTTCGTATTTGGAATTTCCGCGAGATTCCATGTGTATCCCGTCTTAAGTCGTCTTTGACTTTTTCTTGACTTTTTCCCTTATACTCCCTCATACTACTCCTAACCTAATTCTTACTCACACAAACAAAACTCAACATTTCTTCTTCTCTAAGAAACCCAAAACCTTGCCTCCATTTTTGATCCAAGCTTAGTTTCGTCATAACTCATTCGTTTCTCGCTCAAATTCATGTAAGTTCGTCTTATTCGTCCCATCTTATCTTCCTCTATCCGTATTGGTAATAAAATTACCGTCTTTCTCGCTTTTCAAACTTTCCGTCTTTCTCAAGGTGAAGTAAATTCATCTTTTATTATCTAATTGTAGGTGGAGACTAGGAAGACTTAGAAATCGTTTGAAAACGCGTAAAGGTAACGGTGAAGGGTTACTCGATATCATTTACGTGTTTTACATGCTTCTATGTTAGAATTCGTATTTAGAATATGATTAGAAAGCTTAGGATTCATGTTATTAACGATGATTGTTGTTAGTTGATGATTGTTGATGATGATACTTGTTGTTTGTTGAGAATTGATATGAGAATTGATATGAGAAGTGATGATTTATGATAATAGTTGATGATGGTTGAGTTTAGAACAAATTGGAGTTGTCTAGACTCAAGTCACGGTCGTGAGACTCAAGTCACGGGCGTGAAATAGTGGCTGATCTTTTACCCTTGCGTAACAGAGTGTTTCACGGACGTGAAATACAAGTCACGGTCGTGACTTGTGCAGTTTCACTGCACTGACCCCTTTTCGTAAAATGATCATATCTTCTTTGTTACTTGCTTGTTTTGGGCTTGTGACCTATCGTTGGAACCGTAAGAGAACAAGTTATCACCTCAACTTGGAATTTATATATTTGCATATCTAGAACTCTAGTTATGGCAGTTTGAAGTGGACCCTTGTTTTAGTTAGTTTCCAAACTTATTGTTTTGAGATAAGATCTATGTTTCCTATTTATTATGCTTCTTTAACTTGGTCTAATGCTTATGTATCATGTATTGATTCATGTTTATCATATTTACATTTATATAATGCCCTATTCTCATGCTTGGTGACGGTTTTTGATATGTCCCACGTTGAGTCGGTTTTTACAAATGATACGGTTTGAGCACTATTTTGTCTTGTGCTTTGTACTCTCATTCCCTTGGCTACCTCCACGTTCGTAAGACTGGAATGTCGGAACGGGGAGGTATCCTACTGCTTAATTGCATGTGTTAGTGGGCATACGACGACGTTGTTGGGAGGCGAACGCTTTGCGTTGATCGACCCGGCCGTCAAATGTCGTGTACTTGCGAGGTGGTGTTATTTGCATGAAGCGTACCGCTTGTTATGAGGCTTGTGCTCTTTTCCGCCTCTTTCGTGAATTGTTCTACCGAATTTGGGGTACTCAGTGTCAATGATTCACCGAGTCTTGGATGCGAAACGTTTATCGCATGTCGAACCAGAAAATGTGATTTCGCGATTCTGGCCAGATTTAGACTAGGACCGAGTATTTATATCGTCGTCCTACCGGAGGAAATTAGTCCACATATACGAAATGTGATCGTGTATGCGTTCAGGGAAATGTTTATCTCGTGGATGCATGTTAATCATACTTGCCATGTACACGGTGCTAGTGCGTTTTGTTGGAGCAAGTGTCCTCCACAATAGTGCATTTATATTATAAATCTCATTTTGGAATATTAGTGGGATGACTAGTATTTTGATACTCCACGTCAGTTGATTAACGTAAATCGATAACGGTCAGCTGACTAGAGTTAGACGTTATTGTCGTATGACGGCGGTAATCAACTGACCCCTTTCGGTCACACCTATAGGATGAGACCCAAACAGAAATCTAATTATTTGTATACGATACATATTAATTAGTACTTTATATATACATTTGTTATATGTTTAGTTACGAGAGTTAATTATTGGAAATTGAGTTATGAACTCATTCCGGATAAGTTTATTAGTCAATTATACGATAATTGACTGAATAAATTTTACGTCTTATTTTAATACGATTAAATAAGATTTAATTTAATGATTAATAGTTAATTCATTAAATTAGTTGAGGTTATGCATATACTTTGAGGTAGAGGTGATTAGTTAATTATATTTACAAGGAGTTGTAAAATAATCTAACTAGGCATTGTGGGACCCATTATATATTGATATAATGATATAATATCACTTAAAAGTTAAGTGTATATTATTTATTAATTTGAGTCATATAATTGTTATATGATCAAATTAACCCTTAATTATACAAGATAATTAAACATATGATTATAAGTATTTGTGGGACAAATATCAAAAATCAAAATGGACCACATGACACTAGTGGGTGCCGAAATTATGGTAGTGTATAACATGATGATTGTTGTTTCTTGTATTACACTACAACATGTGATCATGTCATGTTTATGACACATGATCATGATCTTATTCACTACTACACTCAAAGTAATTTGCATGAGAATATTTTAAGCAAAATAAGAGGCCTATTAGGCTCATAAGGCCGGACCATATGTGTCCTTAAATGGACAAGATTGTTGTTCATTTTTACTCACTTGTTCATTCTTATTTGCATGCTTATCTCACTAAAAATCCTCATCTCTCTAAAACCTCTCAAACACTAATATTTCCTATTACTAGAGTAGTAATAAAATCTAATATTAGTTCATCTTATCACTTGTGTTTTCTAGTCAAAAACTAAGTGATTAGTTTGGGTTTTCTCTTGGGTGCTTCTTAAAGGAGGTCTTCTAATTTGAAGATTACAAGGAGGATCATCTATTTCTTTCTAGCACAAGAACAACAAGAAAGGTGTTTCTTGTTGTGCCCATATAAACCGAAATTTCCCAATGTAAGGAAATTTCTTCTTACTTTTTATTATGCATTTTAATTTGCATGCATGTTACATAGATCTTTATTAAACACTAAATTAACAAGTAATTTAGTAACTAATTAGAGGAGTCTAATTAGGGTCTATGAACTATCATGTGGTATCAGAGCTAGCTTGTAGCATGCATGTTGATTTTGAGCATTAAAATCGGGTTATACGATAACTTGAGTAAAATCGAAAATTTATGTTAAAAATGGTTTTCACAAAATTTTCTGATTTACATGCATATTTACTGATCTCAAAATGTTTGTGGTCAAATTTGGAGAATTTACGAATTATTTTGCTATTTATTATAATTTATGGCCTTTAAAACCGAGTTAACATGCGGTTTTATGTTAAAAGTTAACTAAAAATAGTTGCATGTTGAATCTGGCCTCAAATTTTTAATATGTTCTCACATGAATGTTGTACATATTGTATGTAAATTTTCGTGACATTTCGTCATGTATTGCATGGTTATTGATTTTTATTGTATAAAAATTGATTTAAAGGAGTTATTTTGTTCTTAAAATTAAAACGTGACTTTCTGAAGTTGATAATTTTTTTACATTTTATAATATTATTTATATCATCCCTGGTATAATTTTAAAATTTGTTTCATCATTTTACTATTTTAGTTGGTTTTTATTTGATAAAAACCGATTCTTATAAAGCTATTTGTTCATAAAATCATTTCAAATTTTTTGGGCAAATGTTTTTTGTTCTTGAGGTTCCTGGAAGTGTTCCAGAATGTAAAAATATTTTTGTTTCAATTTTAATGATTTTTCATTTTATTTTGGGTTTAATTCATAAAAGTTATGATTAAACCTCTTTAAATAGCAAATGCGATCAATTCAAACTAATTAAATACAAGTGAAATTAGTGGGGACTAATTTTAAGTTCTAAATGAGTTTAGATAATTAGTTTGAGCTTCAATACGATTTAAGTGTTGATTATTGATTTTTAGTAGAGAAAAATCAATAAAACTCGTAAAAACCGAGCTAGAATGAACATGACAAGTGTTGAGGGTGATTTTGGCATGATTTTACAGCATTTTTATTTATGTTGTTGAATGAATGAATGTCATTTATTTATTTTAATGCAAGTTGTACCTAGTATGGCCTAGATTATTTTTAATCGGTATTACCCGTAATGTAAGGGAATACCGATTTGGTTGTAATTTATTGCGATTTCGTATCGCCGTTTTGTAATAATTAATAATTTCATTTTATAGATCAAATGTATAATAGGAATTTGCTATGTATTCATTTGTATTTTTGTAATTATTTATTGTGAAGACGGTGATTCCCAAAGTCGGTGTTCCAAAAGACGGTGCCATATTGGAAGGCGTTCCATGAAGAGGCAAGGGACCAAGGAGTTGGTTTCCGATTTGTAATCATCTAGTTAATTAGATTAGCTAGGTGGCCATACTAGGATTTAATTTGATTGCTTGCTTTATTTTTCCGCACATGCCAAAATCACCAACATGCATTTTATTTATCGATTGTCAATTCAACGTTATTCAAAATTCACCGACTTAGTTCACTTATAGGGAATTAATAACTAAAATTGGCAAGACCTCTCACATAACTTAAAAAGGAATTGAGATTTAGCCTTACCAATTGAAGCACCTATGAATCCCGTGTTCATTAGGACAACCACAACGTGGACCTTTTTACCTCGGGTAAGTAGGGTGATACGATCACACGCCTAAATTGGGTTGGACTCAACAAGATAAGCGTTATCTTGGGACTAGGAGATGGGTTTAGTTGAAATCCGTCGACCGAGAGTTCTAGGAGTAGAATTAGTCAAAAGTTGACTTACCGTCTTTTACATAAAAGTTGCATAACATGTTCTTTTGTCTAAAATGCGGGTCTCGGAATCGCTTATATAATTTCGTGAGGGGTCATTATATGAGTGACTTGTTTAAATTGGTTATACAAGTAAAATTGATTAAAACAATGAATGTTAATATTTCCTAATTTTGTTGTAGTTATTCATAATTCGCAATGGCAAACAATAACAACACCGTTCAACTAGGAAAAGACTCATGGCTAAGGTCCGTTATGGACAAATGCATCTTAAAAGACGATGGAACTAATTTCGTCGAGTGGGAGCAAACGATCAAGAGTGCGGCGTTATCGGATAACGTTTTGCGCTACTTGACCGAGGCACCTCCCAATGAACCCGGCCCAAGAGCCACTAATGCGGCCAAAGCCGCCTATGAGGAATACCTTAAGGTAGCAAACGACGTCAAGATGGTCTTGATTTGGTCGATGTCCTCAAGCCTTAAGCAACAATACATCACCCTTGGAGCATATGAGATATTCTCTAGGGTGACGTTGGCCTTTTCTCAATCACCCGAGATTCGCCAATACAATGCTATGACTCGGCTTTTTGAAGCCAAGCTAGAGAAAGGGCCAAAAGGTTGGCCCACATGTGCTTAAGATGGTGGAACATGTTGACACTCTAGATCGTCTAGGGGTCAAAATTCCTAAGAAGCTAGCGGTTGGCCGCATCCTTCACTCACTTCCTCCCAAGTTTGCCCAAGCTAGGGCAAACTATAACATGCATGGCATGGATAAGAGCTTTCACGAGCTCCATGCTCTCCTTACCCAAGTCGAAAGGGATATGGAAGCAAGTGGGAGTGAGCAAAAGGATGTTCTTACAATGAGATTGAAGAACTTGAAGCTAGGGGTTCAAAAGGGGAAGGGAAAAGCCAAGGCCCAATTTAAGAAGCAAGGAAAAGGAAAGGGCAAAGCTATTATGTATAGCAATGCCAAGGCTAAGGGTAAAAAGCACGCCGAAGCCGAATGCTTTTATTGTAAAGGCAAGGGACATTGGAAACGCAATTGTCCCAAGTATTTGAAGGATAAGAAGGACGGATGTGTGACACCGTCAGGTATAATCCTCTCTTCTCTCTATATGATAGATATTAACTATGCTTGCACTTCCACTTGGGTATTTGATACTGGATGTGGTTCTCACCTTTGTAATCACTTGCAGGGGCTGAAGGACGTGCGAGCACTAGCCAAGGGTGATGTGGACCTACGAATGGGGAATGGAGCAAGAGTTGCCGCCGTCTCCGTAGGAACTTATGTATTAACCTTAGCTAGTGGTCTTGAGTTGTATTTAAATAATTGTTATTTTGTACCCTCCTTGACTAAGAACATTATCTCCATTTCCGTACTTGACGCGGAGGGTTTCTCTTTTGTAATCAAGAACAATAGTTGTTCGTTTTCTTTTAATGATGTGTTTTATGGTAAAGCCATCTCTATTGGAGGCATTTATGTTCTTGATAATGTTAATGAAATATATCATATCGAAAGCAAGAAGCTCAAATTAGGTGAACCTAATCAATCATACCTTTGGCATTGTCGTTTAGGTCATATAAACGAACGACGCATAAAGAGACTTGTTTCAACGAAACTTCTCAAACCATTTGATTATGAATCTTATGGTGAATGCGAATCTTGTCTTTTGGGCAAGATGACTCGTGCTCCTTTTACGGGAAAAGGGACACGAGCAAGTGAAGTATTAGGCCTTGTACATACCGACGTATGTGGCCCAATGACTCACCAAGCTAGAGGTGGTTACAAGTACTTCATTACTTTTACCGACGATTTAAGTAGATATGGATACGTCTACTTAATGAGGCATAAGAGTGAAGCCTTTGAAAAGTTCAAAGAGTTTCAACATGAAGTGGAAAACCAATTGAATAAGAAGATAAAAACCCTACGATCCGATCGTGGTGGTGAATATCTAAATTATGAATTTGATTCACACCTAAAAGATTGTGGTATAGTATCACAATGGACTCCTCCTGGAACACCTCAATTAAATGGTGTGTCTGAAAGGAGAAACCGAACTTTATTAGATATGGTTCGGTCGATGATGAGCCTTACAGAGCTTCCTGACTCGTTTTGGGGATTTGCCATCTTAACCGCAATATTTTCACTAAATCGTAGCCCGACTAAAGCAGCCAATAAAACTCCATATGAGATATGGAAAGGAAAGGTTCCTTATTTGTCGTTTATGAAAATTTGGGGTTGCGAGGCGTTTGTTCATGAGAAGTCTAATGACAAGCTCGCACCCAGATCCGACAAATGTTATTTTGTAGGATACCCTAAGGAGACTCGTGGATATTACTTCTACAACCGTCATGAGGACAAAGTGTTTGTGTCTCGTGATGCTGTCTTTCTAGAAAGCGATTTCGTTTCTAAAAGGCAGAGTGGGAGAAAATTCGAACTTGACGAAGTTCGAGAGCCACAAACCGAAAATGAAGTGGAGGAAAACGTTCCCTCCTCGTCTGAAACGGTTATTGTCCCTAGAAGGTCAGGTAGAATTAGTTCTCAACCTGATCGTTACCTCGGATGTATCGAGGGAGATGGTGATTTATTACTTTTTGAAAGTGATGAACCCACAACCTACAAGTCGGCCGTTTCTAGTCCCGACTCCAAGCATTGGCTAGAGGCCATGCAATCCGAAATGGATTCTATGTACGAAAATCAAGTATGGGACTTGGTAGACTTACCTGAGAAGGTGCGACCTCTTCAGTGCAAGTGGATCTACAAGATCAAGAATGGCATAGATGGACATAATGATATCTACAAAGCTAGATTGGTGGCAAAAGGCTTCACTCAAGTTCATGGTTTACACTATGACGAAACTTTTGCCCCAGTCGCTATGCTTCGATCCATTAGGATTCTCTTAGCGGTTGCCGCATTTTATAACTATGAAATTTGGCAAATGGATGTCAAAACCGCCTTCTTGAATGGGATTCTAGAAGAGGAAGTGTACATGACACAACCTGAAGGTTTTGAGGATAAATCCAACCCTAAGAAGGTATGCAAACTTAAGAGATCCATTTATGGTCTTAAGCAAGCATCAAGGAGTTGGAATCATCGCTTCGATCATGTAATTAAACAAAACGGATTCACTCGAAGTGTCGAGGAACCATGTTTATACATGAAGTTTAGTGGGAGCAAAGTTACTTTCCTTATCTTGTATGTGGATGACATACTTCTCATTGGGAATGACATACCAATGCTTACTTCTACCAAGGAGTGGCTTGGGAAACATTTCCAGATGAAGGATTTGGGAGAGGCACAACGCATTTTGGGTATCCGGATCTATAGAGATAGATCCAAGAGGATACTAGCATTAAGTCAAGAAGCTTATATAGATAAGATTCTTGATCGGTTCAAAATGAAAGACTCTAAGAGAGGCTTTCTTCCAATAGGTCATGGTATCACTCTGAGTAAATCCCAGAGTCCTACCGTCACCGAGGAGATTGAACGCATGAAGTTGATCCCTTATGCTTCAGCAGTTGGGTCAATCATGTATGCTATGATGTGCACTCGCCCTGACGTCGCCTATGCTTTGAGCATGACGAGTCGTTATCAAGCCAATCCAGGTGAGAGTCACTGGATAGCCGTAAAGAACATCCTTAAGTACTTACGAAGGACTAAAGATTCGTTCTTGGTGTTTGGAGGAGAGACTGAGTTACGTGTAAAGGGTTACACGGACGCTAGTTTCCAAACTGATAGGGATGATTTAAAATCCCAATCCGGCTATGTCTTTATGTTGAATGGAGGAGCCGTTTGCTGGAAGAGCTTCAAGCAAAGCGTGACTGCGGATTCTACAACAGAAGCTGAGTACCTCGCGACATCAGAGGCTGCAAAGGAAGCTGTGTGGATTCGGCAGTTCTTGGAAGGACTAGGAGTAGTCCCTACTGCCACAGATCCCATCACGATGTATTGTGATAACAGTGGGGCTATCTTTCAAGCAAAGGAGCCCAAGTCTAGTAACAAGTCTAGACATGTACTTAGGAAATACCATGTAATTAGAGATTACGTGGAGAGGAAGGAAATAGATGTATGTAAGGTTGGGACAGACGATAACATCGCTGATCCTCTAACCAAGCCTCTTACAAAGGCTAAACATGACAGCCATGTCGTCTCGATGGGATTAAGACGAGTTCCTGAATTCCTCTAGATTATGTGATATGTAATATTTGAATGTTGTATCAATATTTACATATATGATAATTGCATTCATTGTTCGAGTTTTATATGAGCTCTTTTATTTAGTATTGACTAAATTTTATTACTTTGTTTTATCCGAATTGGTTATAAGAAAGGTTGAACTCAATTCAAGTGAACATGATGAACTTAGTAATTGTCCCTAGTCATTTGCATAAGGTGACGTCTCGAAATGACTAGATTGTAAGTCGATCGATGGTTGGTTCAGCACCATGGGGTCATGGGGATGACTGATCGTTTACATAGACAGACTGTAGAGACACTCTGTCGGACAGTGACCATGATAGAGTCCCTTATCAAAATTGTTGAAGCCTGGTCGTGGCGGGGATTTCTATTATATTCCTATGAGTCGATTCTTTAGACTGGCGACCATTTACCTGAGTCGGTGTATTTTCCGATTGACTTTGGTTTTTGTCCTAGGTCGTGCCGTGAAAGGAGGCCGATGGGCATCTACTGGGTCATGGTGATTTGCATTATACAGTGTAAGTTGGGTCAACAGGAATTGTCCACCCACGTTGGGTATTAACATCTTCGGGCCACTCGAGGAGTAGTGACTGGAAATGCGTGGCCACGCTCGGAAGAGATCTATGGTAGATTTTCCGGTCAGACAGTTACTCTCCAGATCGAGAAAACCACTCAATTTATTTTTCCAATCGCAAGTGCGACCTGAAAGACACCTTGCGATGAGTGGGAGGATGTGACATAAAAGTGACAAGAGAATTGGTAGCACACAACTTGTCGAGACAAGTGGGAGATATTGTGGGAGTAGGAGTCCTCTGCAATAGTGTGGCTATATGCACAACTTGTATCGGACAAGTGGGAGATTGTTGGAGCAAGTGTCCTCCACAATAGTGCATTTATATTATAAATCTCATTTTGGAATATTAGTGGGATGACTAGTATTTTGATACTCCACGTCAGTTGATTAACGTAAATCGATAACGGTCAGCTGACTAGAGTTAGACGTTATTGTCGTATGACGGCGGTAATCAACTGACCCCTTTCGGTCACACCTATAGGATGAGACCCAAACAGAAATCTAATTATTTGTATACGATACATATTAATTAGTACTTTATATATATATTTGATATATGTTTAGTTACGAGAGTTAATTATTGGAAATTGAGTTATGAACTCATTCAGGATAAGTTTATTAGTCAATTATACGATAATTGACTGAATAAATTTTACGTCTTATTTTTTAATATATTAAATAGATTTAATTTAATGATTAATAGTTAATTCATTAAATTAGTTGAGGTTATGCATATACTTTGAGGTAGAGGTGATTAGTTAATTTATTTACAAGGAGTTGTAAAATAATCTAACTAGGCATTGTGGGACCCATTATATATTGATATAATGAATATATCACTTAAAAGTTAAGTGTATATTATTTATTAATTTGAGTCATATAATTGTTATATGATCAAATTAACTCTTAATTATACAAGATAATTAATCATATGATTATAAGTATTTGTGGGACAAATATCAAAAATCAAAATGGACCACATGACACTAGTGGGTGCCGAAATTATGGTAGTGTATAACATGATGATTGTTGTTTCTTGTATTACACTACAACATGTGATCATGTCATGTTTATGACACATGATCATGATCTTATACACTACTACACTCAAAGTAATTTGCATGAGAATATTTTAAGCAAAATAAGAGGTCTATTAGGCTCATAAGGCCGGACCATATGTGTCCTTAAATGGACAAGATTGTTGTTCAGTTTTTGACTCACTTGTTCATTCTTATTTGCATGCTTATCTCACTAAAAATCCTCATCTCTCTAAAACCTCTCAAACACTAATATTTCCTATTACTAGAGTAGTAATAAAATCTAATATTAGTTCATCTTATCACTTGTGTTTTCTAGTATAAAACTAAGTGATTAGTTTGGGTTTTCTCTTGGGTGCTTCTTAAAGGAGGTCTTCTAATTTGAAGATTACAAGGAGGATCATCTATTTCTTTCTAGCACAAGAACAACAAGAAAGGTGTTTCTTGTTGTGCCCATATAAACCGAAATTTCCCAATGTAAGGAAATTTCTTCTTACTTTTTATTATGCATTTCAATTTGCATGCATGTTACATAGATCTTTATTAAACACTAAATTAACAAGTAATTTAGTAACTAATTAGAGGAGTCTAATTAGGGTCTATGAACTATCACGTTTCATTTACCGTGAGAGATGTCGTCTTTGTGTCGTTGTGTTTGGATGCGTGATTACATGATTGTTATTCATGATCATTGCATGACTTGGCATGGTTTGTTTGTCGAGTCCATGATTGTGTATTCATGATCATTGCATGACTTGGCATTGTTTGTTTGTCGAGTCTCAATCTTATCAAACTTATACCGCTAACGGTGAGATGTAAGCCCTAGTGAGCGTATTCGGTTGCCTAAGAATGTCTTCCCCGAGTCTATCTATAGCATGATGGTTACGGATTGTACTTCATATGCTCTTTTCATTATATATTGAATTGCCTATCTATCCTTATCGTATTTCACATGTATATTTATATATGCATGCTTCTACTTTTGTATTTCCTTCTATGTACGTTTAATGTGATATGGATGGGAGAACCCGGAGTTACTCCCCACTGACTGTGGCGTTCATGTTTTTCATGGATGAACAGGTTGCTTGATTGGATGGCTTTTTGCTTGTGGTATTTTGGGTTCGGGTGTGAGCTAGCGGGCGTTGTCCCTGGATGAAACACCTCTAGACGTTTATTAGCTAGTTTGCTAATCACTTTGATACTGATAACATTTTGAGAGACTTCGTCTCTTATACTATTTTGTATTTGGTTTGTAATTTTTGACACTCCTCGTATTTTCTATCTTGCATGTATAAAAGTTTTAAAAAGTTTCACATTTCCGCTATATAATTCACATGCTTGTATGTTTTATATTTCCGCATTCGCGAGGGTTGTCACAAAAGGGTGGTTCGGTTGTTGTAAAACCGAATGTGGCTGATTTTTCGGGTCTTGAATCAAAATTGGAGTTGTTTATGGGAAAGGTAATGTAGCGCCTTGATGCGCAAGACAAGAAAATTGATGCGGTTGTTGACAAGGTGGTCAAAACCAAGGCTATGGGGAACTCTAGCTCAAACCGTGACCGTGGATGGTCGGGTGTGAGTAGTGAGTTGAGAGGTTGGATGACGGGAGTTGATGGTTGCCTAGCAAAAAATGAGAGAAATGTTGTCGATATTCGACAAGAGTTATTTAGGCAACGAGATCGGATGCAATTCTTGGTTAGCCAAGGAGGTGCGTTGGTAAAGAGTGGTTCGGATATGCGCGATGGTATGCACACCATTTATGAATCGACGGAGGCTCTATCTATGAAGGTTCGGAACTTTGATTCATGCCTCGCCGCCCAAGCTAATCACGTGAAGGAGTGCTTTGATCGCCTTTCTACTCTTGAGTACCAAACCCGACCCGACTACATTACTATAACTTTGGTAGTATTTTGTTGAGGGGCTATGTTCTTGCGATCGACATTGTTATGTTCTTGCGACTGACATCTTTCAAGTTATAACTTTGGCTAAGTTGTTATGTTCTTGCGATCGACGTTACTATAACTTTGGTAGTATTTTGTTGAGGGGGAACCATACTTAGTCACATTCATAAGAGAAATCATAAGAGACTTGTCATCATCAAAAAGGGGGAATTTGTTGGACCTATTTTATAGTTTTGATAATGACATGTGTTTACTTGATAATGTGCTTTAATTGATACATCATATGCATGTAATTGTGTGCTTTAGTCTTATCATAGCTAACAACAATTACAAGAAAGAAGATCAAAGTTATAAGAACTTCAGGCATAACTTTGACAAGTTCTGTGAGACAAAGTTATAGGAACTTCAGGTATAACTTTGGAAGTTTATATGCAAAGTTATAGCTACCTCAGTTATAACATTGAAGAAACAATTCAAGCAAGATCTACTTCAATTAACACAAGACTCAAGATGGAGGGTCTTTGTGATCAAGATGAAGAGATGATTCGTATACTGAAGATCTTTGTGAAGATCAGATATTATAGGTCGTCATTCGATAACTATTCCATTAGAGTGATTTTAAGTTTGTAAAGTTATGACTTACTTATAACATTACATACTGAAGTTCAAAGTTATAGCTTTGACCTATAACTTTGGATGATAAAAGTTGATGCATGATTTTGGAAATAAATATTTTAAATGTTTTTCAAAAAGAGAAAGAGTTTTTATATTTATCAAAAGTTTTAATAGAGGATGTATTTATGAGATTTTATTTGTTAGTAATACAACTTATGAATTGTCATGCTACCTAGGGTTTCTAATATATTCTATCTCAATTTGTTGTTAACCTAATAAGTCCACCTAGGGTTTGTGCCACCTAGGGTTTCGTGTAAACCAAGGATTGTGCCTCCTAGGGTTGCGTGCTCCTAGGGTTTCGTGGAAATAGGAATTTCGGCCAACATAGGTTGTTTTCTTTGTTTACCTTAACCTAGGATTCTAATATATCTTTACAACGATATTTTGAGATATTAAAGATAAATATATTTCTAAAAGATAAAGCAAATAATATTTTGAGATATTAAAGATACATATCTTTCTTAAATTTTAAGTTAGGGTTTTAGATTTTATATCTCATATGCTTCTATTATAAATACTCCTTCCATCTCAATCATTCACAATGACTTTGATATACACATTGAGAGAATTTTTACAAATCGTTTTTAAACAGATCTTGAGCAAAATATTTATTATTTTTAGTGTTTGTTTTTCGAAAAAGTCGTGCATCAATTATTGCCAATCGCTCACGTGAAATACATTATTGGATAATAGTACATCACATAATCTTACTTATTCTTTAACGAGAATCTGTGTGAGTTATATTGTACTTTCTTATTAACGTAAGATAGAATAGAGTATTTAGCGATACTCACCTTGAGTTATAATCATAGTTGATTATACGAGTGGGTTGATAATTTTTGTAATCCGGAGAAAGGTACTAAAGATTATTAATCGAGAATAGTGGACGTAGGTTTAGACTTGTGAAACTGAACCACTTCAAACATCTGTCTGCCTCTCTTTACTTTCTTTACTTTTCGTTATTTCGTTACCAGTGCTTACTTTGATTAATTAATTAGTTGATTTTAATCCATAAGATCAAATAATTAATTACATATCATATAAATCGAAAAAGTGGGGCTAGTTTTTAATACTCAATTCACCTCCCCTCTTTCCTATTCGATCAATAGACTCTACAGGATCTTATAAAGTTCATTGCCCGAAAGAGTGTCATACAGTCTGCCTATTTAAACGACCAGTCATCTCCATGACCCCATGGCGCTGAACTAGCCATCGGTCAACTTACAATCTAGTGACTACGAGACGTCACTCTATATGAGTGACTAGGGACAATAGTACTAAGTTAATCTTGTTCACTTGAATTGTGTTCAACTTGTCATAAAACCAATTCAGCTAAAAAAAAGTATTGATATTTAGTCGAACTAAAATAAAAAGCTCATATAAAACTCGAACAATGAATGCAATTATCATATATGTAAACATTGATACAATATTCAACTATTACATATCATATAATCTATAGGAATTCAAGTACTCGTCTTAATCCCATTGTGACGACATGACCATCATGCTTAGCCTTGAAAGACGCTTGGTTAGAGGATCGGCGATGTTATCTTTTGTCCCAACCTTACATACATCAATTTCCTTCCTCTCCACGTAATCTCTAATTACATAGTAATTCCTAAGTACATGTCTAGACTTGTTACTAGACTTGGGTTCATTTGCTTGAAAGATAGCCTCATTGTTATCATAATACATCGTGATTGGATTTGCGGCGGTGGTGACTACTCCTAGACCTTCCATGAATTGCCGAATTCACACAGCTTTCTTTGCAGCCTCTAACGCGCAAGTTACTCAGCTTCTGTTGTAGAATCCGTAGTCACGCTTTACTTGAAGCTCTTCCAGCAAACAACTCCTCCATTCAACACAAAGACATAGCCGGATGGGATTTTAAATCATATCTATCAGTTTGGAAACTAGCGTCTGTGTAACCCTTTACATGCAACTCGGTTTCTCCTCCAAACACCAAGAACGAATCTTTAGTACTTCGTAAGTTCTTAAAGATGTTCTTGACGGCTATCCAGTGACTCTCACCTGGATTGGCTTGATAACGACTCGTGATGCTCAAAGCATATGCGACGTCGGGGCGAGTACACATCATTGCATACATGATTGATCCAACTGCGGAAGCATAAGGGATCAACTTCATGCGATCAATCACCTCAGTGACAGTAGGACACTGTGATTTACTTAGAGTGATACCATGACCCATTGGAAGAAAGCCTCTCTTAGAGTCTTTCATTTTCAACCGATCAAGAATATTATCTATATAAGCTTCTTAACTTAATGCTAGTATCCTCTTGGATCTATCCCTATAGATCCGGATACCCAAGATGCGTTGTGCCTCTCCCAAATCCTTCATCTGGAAATGTTTCCCTAGCCACTCCTTTGTAGAACTAAGCATTGGTATATCATTCCCATTGGTATATCATTCCACATAAAAAATAAGGAAAGTAAATTTCCTCCCACTAAACTTCATGTATAAACATGGTTTCTCGACACTTCGGGTGAAACTGTTTTGTTTAATAAAAACGATCGAAGCGTACACTTCCTCTTCTTAGGGTTTGATTTATGCACAAAACCTTCAGGTTTGCACTAAACTCCTTTGTAGAACTAAGCATTGGTATATCTCTTACGTTTGCACACCTTATTAGGGTTTGATTTATGCACAAAACCTTCAGGTTGTGTCATGTACACTTCCTCTTCTAGAATCCCATTCAAGAAGGCGGTTTTGACATCTATTTGCCAAATTTCATAGTTATGAAATGCGGCAACCACTATCAGAATCCTAATGGATCGAAGCATAGCGACTGGGGCGAAGGTTTTGTCATAGAGTAAACCATGAACTTGAGTGAAGCCTTTCGCCACCAATCTATCTTTTTAGAAATAATTATGTCCATCTATGCCGTTTTTGATCTTGTAGATCCACTTGCACTGAAGAGGTCGTACCTTCTCAGGTAAGTCTACCAAGTCTCATACTTGATTTTCGCACATAGAATCCATTTCGGATCGCATGGCCTCGAGCCAATGCGCGGACTCGGGACTAGAAACGGATGACTTGTAGGTGGTGGGTTCATCACTTTCAAAAAGTAACAAATCACCATCTTCCTCGATGCATCCGAGGTAACGGTCAGGTTGACGGCTAATTCTACTTGACCTTCTAGGGCTAACTACCATTTCAGACGAGGAGGGAACATTTTCCTCTACTTCATTTTCGGTTTGTGGCTCTTGAACTTCATCAAGTTCAAATTTTCTCCCACTCTGCCTTTTAGAAACGATATTGTTTTCTAGAAAGACAGTATCACGAGCCACAAACACTTTGTCCTCGTGACGGTTCTAGACGTAATAACCACGTGATTCCTTAAGATACCCTACAAAAAGACGTTTGTCGGATCTGAGTGCGAGTTTGTCGTTAGACTTGTTATGAATATACGCCTTGCCTCTCATAAACGACAAATAAGGAGCCTTTCCTTTCCATATCTCATATGGAGTCTTATCTGCCGCTTTAGTCAGGCTACAATTTAGTGAAAATATTGCGGTTGCGATAGCAAATTCCCAAAACGAATCAGGAAGTTCTATGAGACTCATCATTGATCGAACCATATTTAAAAAAGTTCGGTTTCTCCTTTCGGACACACCATTTAGTTGAGGTGTGCCAGGAGGAGTCCATTGTAATACTATACCACAATATTTTAGGTGTGAATCAAATTCATTATTTAGGTATTCACCACCACGATTGGATCGTAGGGTTTTAATCTTCTTATTCAATTGGTTTTCTACTTCGTGTTGAAACTCTTTGAACTTTTCAAAGGCCTCACTCTTATGCCTCATCAAGTAGACATATCCATATCTACTCAAGTCGTCGATAAAGGTAATAAAGTAGTTAGAACCACCTCTAGCTTAGAGAGTCATTGGGCCACACACATCCGTATGTACAAGGCCTAATACTTTACTTGCTCGTGTCCCTTTTTTCGTTAAAGGAGAATGAGTCATCTTACCCAAAAGGCAAGATTCTCTTTTTTTTTTGGTGCAAATGTAAACTTTGATTAATATGGCATAGAGCCCTTTCAAACCACAATCCTTTTACAAACACAACCATCTAACACTTACAAAACCAGCATAAACCATACAAATAGCTTTGAGATTACATAAGATGCCTAGTCCTACACCATACAAACTCTTCCCTTTTGATACTACCCAACTCTAATTGCATTAGTCTTAATTTGGCTTGAACAAGGACTTCCTGAACCAGCTTTTCAGGCCTCAGTATATAATCCTCCAATCTGCATTTATTCCTGCAATACCATATATTATAATGTACTGCTACAATTAAAGACCAGTAAACCTTTCTTATAAACCCCGTCCCCATTCTCAATCTGATCAAGGCTGAAGGAGAATGGTCTCCAATATGCCTGACCTGCAGCATCTCATCAAGAACTTCAAAACATTTCCTTGCAAAACAGCAGCTCTGAAACAAATGCTGATGATCTTCAGTATTGATTCCACACAAAAAACAATCTAGCCTACCTGTAAACCCTCTTCTTTGCATTCTGTCTAGAGTAAGTAATCTACCCTTGACAGCCAACCAATAGATGAAACAATGCTTTGGTATGTTAAACCTGTTCCAAGTGATACAATACCAATCCACTCTAGTGTCATCATTCCCAGCCAGCCACTTGTATCCTTTTAGAATAGAATACCCTTCCTCCTCCTGCCATTCCTCAGATTGTAGACCATCCTTAAGTATCTCTTTAACTCCACAGATCTTCCTCCAAGCCCAAGAGCTTGAACTGCTAGGAGTATAAGAAAGCCAGTTCCTCCCTTTCAAATATATCTTATCAATCCATTTAATCCAAAGGTGATCCTTCTTAAGCATGATCCACCATACTAGCTTTCCAACAGCAGCAATATTCCAATTAATACTATCATATATGCCTAGTCCCCCTTCCTTCTTACCCTTGCACAAAACACTCCAAGCAACAAGAGGAGCCTTTGAGTAAGTCTCCTCCCCTTCCCAAAGAAAGTTCCTACAAAGGGCCTTGAGTGTATCCAAAACTCCCACAGGTAGAATGAAGAGCTGAGCCCAATAATTATGAATGGTACTCAATACTGCTTTAACCAGAATTAACCTCCCTGAGTAAGAAATTTTTCTCCTGTTCCACCCTTTAATCCTAGCACTCATCCTATCAACCAGCACCTTACAATCAACTCTACTCAGCCTCTTGTGTGAAATGTTAACTCCAAGATATTTGAAAGGTAAACTACCTTTAGTAAATCCAGTCTGAGATAAAATGAACTCCTCAGTCTCCCTATCCACCCCCTTTATAAGCAGATCAGATTTCTCATTGTTAATCTTCAAACCTGAGGCCTTAGAGAACACATCAAACCCCTCCACAATCATGAATATAGACTTAAGATCACCCTTACAAAAAATGAGTAGATCATCAGCAAACATAAGATGATTAAGATGAATCCCTTTACATAAATGATGAAACTTAAAACCAGGAAGATCACCTATCATAATCAACAATCTACTCAAGTATTCCATACAGAGAGTAAAAAGAAGAGGAGATAAGGGGTCTCCCTGTCTCAGTCCTCTCTTACCTTGGAAGAACCCAAAGGAATTACCATTAAGAACAATAGAATAGGAAGTAGTGGAAACACACTGCATTATCATCCTCAAAAAATGCTCAGGAAAGTCCAGGCTCTGAAGGACATTCTGAACAAAAATCCATTCAATTGAATCATAGGCCTTCCTCAGATCCACCTTAATCAAACATCTAGGAGAGGGATTGGCCCTATGATAAAGTCTAACCAAGTCCTGGCTAATAAGAATGTTCCCCATAATGCTCCTGCCTTTAATAAAAGCAGACTGAGCAGGATTGACAAGTTTGGGAAGCACCTTTGACAATCTCTCACACAACAGTTTGGAAATAACTTTATACAGGGTATTACAACAGGCAATATGTCTAAACTCCTTAACACTACTAGGATTATCCTTTTTAGGGATAAGCACAACATTTGTAGTATTAATTTGTTTTAACAACTTACCTGTCCTGAAAAAATCCTGCACAGCCTTACAAATCTCTGCACCAATGATCCCCCAACTAGTCTTGTAGAAACAACTAGTATACCCATCCGGGCCAGGGCTCTTATCATCAGGTATAGAATCAACAATTCTCTTAATCTCCTCTGAATTAGGAATACTGCACAAAGTCTCCCAGTCCTCCTGATCCAGTCTGGGACCTGCCCTCATAATATTAGGATAGAAATCAGAAGTTACATCACAAGACCCAAGCAAAGACTGATAGTACTCCTCAAAGGCTCTTTGAATATCTTCAGGCCTATCAAACATATCCCCCTGCATTCCTTCAATTCTAAAAACTTTGTTCTGAATCTGTCTAGACTTGATGACCTTATGAAACATGGCAGAATTGGTGTCACCATCCTTAGCCCATTGACATTTAGCTCTTTGTCTGAGAAAGTCCATCTTAGCCTCAGCTAGCATCATATAACTAGTCCTGACTTGGTACTCTTTATCCATGAGATTACTATTAAAAGGATCATGCTGCAACTCTTTTTGACATTCCATCAACATGCTATAAGCCACATCAGCATTCCTCTCAATATCAGAGAATAATTCCTTATTCAGATTTTTCAGAAGAGGTTTAAGACTCTTTAACTTAGATACCACTCTAAACATAGTAGTCCCACTACACTGATGCTGCCAGCCTTCTCTAACAATCTCCTTGTACTCCTTTACCTTACTCCACATATTAAAAAATTTAAAAGGTTTCTTACCACCCTGAATCACACCACCCTC